>CAXHTJ010001027.1:0-109363 GCA_964019445.1 Populus tremula
AATGCAATGAGCATAAGGCTCCGTACTGTGGGATGATCAGTCGACACAGGTTGGTGACTCCCCCAACCAACTAGGGTTCAGATATGATGTGCACAAAGACTAACACTACCCTGTTAGCATGGGTATTCTGACTGACATACCAGATGTTCATAATCATAATCAAACAAGCATATTCATATCTCAAAGCTGAACTCATGACATCAATCAAATGAGGAGCTATCAATTCAAATTATATACTGGTTCATATCAAGAATTCAGATTCAATAATTGATCATGTTTTATTATAACAAGGATAATAATCAACATATATATATTATCAAGAAGCATGATTCAATTCATATTAACAAATCAAATATTATAATATTTCTCATGCATATGGAAAATTATCCACTCACTTGACTCGAAAGCAAACAGAAGTCAAAAGCAAACACAGATATGGAAAATTATCCACTCACCTGAATCGAAAGCAAATAGAAATCAAAAGCAAACACCGAAGAAAATCCTACTCACGTCCCGCCGGTAGAATATCAAGATTATCTGAATACAAAGGAGACATATTCAAGAATGACTCGAAAGAAAATTTAACCTATTAAATATACTTAACTAAGGGTGTATTCCGTAACCCTATATGTTTTTTAACTAACTAGTTAATTTTCTTAAAAACCCAAAAATTAACGGTTTTCCCGAAATCTAATCTATAATAAAACAAATAATAAGACTTGATAATAATTCACTAAATAACCCTCATTTATTCATCAAACCAATCTGAAAAAGCTAATATTGTAGTTAGGGACCAATCTGAAATTTATTATACTTTTAGGGCCAAATTGTAATTTACGTCTAATTGGAGGACCAAACTAAACATATCATAAATTTAGGACTATAGTGAAATTATGTCCATAATTCATCCTCATTTCTGTCCAGAACCTCTAATCATGCTCCAGGGATCATTCTGGAATTTTTCCAAATTTTTAGGGTCAAATTATAATTTTTTGTCAAATGGAGGACCAAACTAAAATTTTTCATAAATCCATGAATATATTGAAATTCTAACCATAATTAATCCTTAATTATGTCCAGAATATCTCATTATGCTCCAGGGACCATTCTAGAATTTTACCAAATTTTTAGGGTCAAATGGTATTTTTTGTCAAATTGGAGGACCAAATTGAAAGTGTTAAAATTTCATAACTATACAGTAATTCTGCCCATAATTCATATGTTATTCTGTTCAGAATCTCGGAAGATGCTCCAGGGACCAATTTGTAATTTTCCAAAGTTTGGGGACGAAACTGTAATTTTCACAAATTGAGGGACCAAATTGAATTTTTGTCATCTTCAACCTCCAACCCATAATTTCAACAGAAACCTACTGTTGTTTCCCCTGATTTCTAACACAAATTCACCATTCAAATAAAACCATAACTCAAAATCATTATTTTTATCTACAATCTCTCAGATTCAACTTAACAATCCATTACTCACAACAATCAACCCCCAACATTCAATTTAATTCATCAATTAAACCCAAAACACAAATTTTCAAAACTCTAACATTCATCAAAACCGAAATTTAAAGCTAAAGAAAACATATTATACACATTAAAGCATAAATCTTACCCTTTTAACTTATTTTCCTTCAACTCCTTTTATTTCCCTTATCTTTCCGTCTTTCTCTTCTTCTTCTTATTTCTCCCTTCACTCCTGCCGACTCTCTCTCAAAATTTTGCAGGTCCCTTCTTCTTCTTTTTTTCCTTTTATATTTATTATGTTTATTCAATTACTACAATACCTTTATTTATTTATATTTTCTCTTTAAGCCTCAAAGGGCTTTGTTGCCTTTTCCTATCTCTTTATATTCAAAACATTACAGGTACAACATTGCTTCAGGACCCATTTACATTAAAAAACAATAAGCAGCAAGGGGTAAGGGGTAAGACAATTCATGATTGATTTTGTAACATCAACACCAAAATCTCAAACTCCTAAACTCAATTTAAGTCAACTAATCCTTAGCCTCGAACTAGTTCAAATATCCTATTCAGGCAAATTATCATCCTTTGGGTCAATTTTCTTGTTAACTTTGTTGATCCTAAATCTTTTTTACATGTTCACACTAGGAAAGCACTTCATTGAATATAAATTTGAAACTTTAAGCACTTCCTTTTAAGTGTACAAAAGGCCACTAATGATGATCGGAATAGATCACATGAGTAGCTAGCCCAAAAGTAAATGAGTTGCAACATCTTTATACAACTTGTGTGACCCACTCTGTTCACTGTTTTTTTTAATTTTATTTTGTGTCGTTGGACTCGTCTCGTCGAGATATTTCAAACAATACTAATTATGTCTTTATCAAAGTTTTGGTGTACCTCCATGGTTTTTTTTCTTTGTTTTCTATCTCTTCTCTTTGTAATTTGTGAAGAGAAAGGAGAGAGAAAAGTGAAAAAAAACAAAAAAAAAACTCTAAAGTCACACCGAAATTCTGATGACGACACCACCGGTACCGTTAGAAAGATTTTGACCAGACGATACTATAAGTGTTGCTGTAGTTTGTAAATGAATAAAAAAGAAAAAATATATATATCCCACATTAAAAAGAAACACTCTCTTTTAAGTGTTTATAAGTATGAGTTTCTATTGTGTAGTAATAATATAAAAAGATTAATTTGTTTTTGAATTATTTTTAAAATTTTTGTAATTAATTTTAATATTTGTGACTGTTGAGATAAAACTAAATAGCAGCTATATAGTTTAATTTAAAATATAATTATTTCATTAACAGTTATATAATTTCATTAATAGTCATAATATTAAAAGACATAGTGTTTCATTATAATGTTTCAAGTCTAATAAAATGAGAAAAAAATGTATTTTTTTTCTTTGTCCTCTTTTCTTATTTTTTTTAGGTTTAAAGGGTTTAATATCTTAAAGGTATTTGTATGAAACAAATAAACATTTTAAAAATAATATTTTCACAAGATAAGAGCCTAATATTGGAAGTTTTAGAGAGTTTAGTTTGCAGCAAAATCATACCATTTGCTACTTGGAAGAATTTTCAGCATCTATGCTGTTGTAAAATCTAATTCAAACAATGAGATGAACAGTTTGTTTGGTATTATGATTTAGAATATTTTTTTAAAAAAACTTTAGCTTGAAAATGTATGAAAATATTTTAAATTTTAAATTTTTTTAATTCATAATATTAAGATATTAAAATCATAAAAAATACTAAAAATATATTAACTTAATACTTTTTTTAAAATCAAATGCACACAAACACAAAAACAAAGAGTGATTTAAAGAGACATATCATTGTGAAGAACAACAATTCAAGATGTTAAAACAGTCTTAAATGTGACTTCATTTGTGGAAATGACTGATTGTATTTTGTTGCCAACAAGATCAAAGTCAGAATTCATACACATTGCCTTCCATAAACCAACGTGCTTTTGGTCATGAAATGTCCCTCCACCTTTTTTTCCTCTAGCAAATTCCTTCCATTAACTTTTATTATGGGTACGATTGTTTTTTAGTTTTAAAAGTATTTTTAAAAAGATTTTAATTTTTTTTTCAAATTAATATTTTTTTTTTGTGTTGTTAGATCATTTAGATGCACTAATATCAAAAATAATTTTTAAAAAATAATAAAAATATATTATTTTAATACATTTCTAAATGAAAAACACTTTAAAAAACAACCATAACTATATTACAGGCCTTATAATCTCTTTGTAAAATGCTGCACGGATGCACCGAACATAAGTTGTGAAAAGGCAACAACCCTAAGCAGTTTGAATGATCTCTATGTTACTTCAACTAACAGCAAAGAAAAGAAGGTTCCAAAGAACCCCACCTACAAGATTAATTAGCATTTCGCAAATACACATGTATTAAACACTATTCATTGTTATAGTATAATGATCTTTTGTCATAAAGCCTTTCAACTTTTCACCGGGGTTAAGGTGACTTTTTCAGACATATTTATCTCTTACATGTTGTGCGAGGTTAAATTAATTATTTTATTTTATATTGCATATTTTATTTTATTTAGGATTATTTTTTAGATTATTTTTTTTATTTACAATTTTATCCTTCATAGTTTTTTTTTTCTATCAGATTTGATTCTTATTTTTTTTTATTGCTATCTCTTATACTTTAACAAGTTTTTTAAATTGATTTTTTTCTTACGACTTTATCATTCAAAATTAAATTGATTGTGAATTAAACTTTTTATTAAACCCGGGTCCAGGATTTCACAGGTTGCGAGTTTTAGAGATTTGTCTGAGTTTAAGAGGTTTTTTTTTTCTTTTTTTAAAGCAATTTTTTTATATATAGGCTTTTACCTTTTTTTAGAGTTTTGCTTTATTATTTTTTATAGTTTGCTTTTTATAAGATTAGTTTTAGGTTCATAACCAGAGTCATTATATTTTAAAAGTTAAAATGAGTTGACTTTTGTTTTATTGGTTTTTGAATTATTTCAATTTCATCAATCCTTCAATATTTAATTTATTTAAAATTATTATTTTTATATTTTTTTAATTTTTTATTTCAAGTATATATTTATAATTATGAGTTTTGCAAGTTTCATCGAATTGAAAACGGAGGCTAGTGAGGTTATGGGAGGAATGTTGCTATTGTGATGATGGTGTCTACAGCACACACAGTTTGCTGTTGTGTGCTGTAGCTGTAGCCTGTACTTAGCAAAAGAACATGGATGGTGGTGGAAGGTGGGGTCTGTCCGCAAACAGGAAGTTGAGATTTCTGATTGAAGATATTGGATACTCTTTTCTTTCCTTAAATCCATTTCTGTCTCTGTATTTTCCTCAGTGTTTGGCAGTGTGGTAGCGGTTGCTTTTCAAATAGTTTTTCATGCCAAAATACATGTCAATGATGTTTTTTTATTTTTGAAAAATAATTTTTAACATTAGCACATCAAAACGATCCAAAAAGTACAAACCGAACTCAATTTTAACAAAAAAAAAAATTTTGAATTTTGACAAAACACCGTTTGGACCGCAATGTCAAAAACACATTTCCGCTTTATACATGTCCTGCTTTGCATGTGCGTATATCTAATATATCTCCATGCTACACACATCACTTCAATCTCAAAAGAATAGGCCAAAAACATTACTTGTTGGATTATTTAATGTTTTTAATCAATCATAATAGTATTTTATTTAAAATTTATTGTAAATACTTAAAGATATTACCACATAAGATTACTGTTCTTAATATATGTTATTGATTTTTTGTTAAACATCATAAATAAAGCGTAACTTTTTAATGAAATGCATTTTCAATAAAAAAAATAAAAATTGAAATGATTGAATGTTAAACAAACAAACTAGCCAATTATTTAATTATGTGTGTTCTAAATATCATACATGGATCCTGGGATAATTTTTATTACAATGGTATCAGCGCCTTTATACATGCTTTAGGACCAAATAATTGCTTATAACAGAAAGACACAGGAATTATGGTTCATAATTAAGGATGTAGAAAACAGACAAATGGATATTATCGACCCCATCTGGTAGCTAGTATAAGACATCAAGCTCAGTTCATATCTTCTTCACAACGTGCCATGCATATATAATTCACCAGATGGATCCCTTGAAGAACAACACGCCATGCGAGGTGCTGCGGTGCACATTAGGATTATTAATCTTCAATCAAGATAAGACATTATTCATTACTATATCGTCAACAAGGTTTATTAGGCGAATTTATTATTCAAATCAAGTTTGCAAATTGACCAATCAACATTGAAAGAAGGCTTCTGTGTAATGTCAAAGTTTGGTGAATATAGTGTCAAAAATGAATTGAAAAGGAAATGCTAAAACAAAAGGATGTTTCAAGGAAGCAATAGATAGTTTGTTTCCCATTATTGTCGTGAAAACAAAAATGTTCATGTTTTGCAAATGTCCTAACAGGCACACAGAATTTGTTACCTTGCTAGTTACGAAGCCTCCTTTGCAATCTAGCCATGGTCAGCACTGTCGTCACGTGCAGCCAATCTTCAATATGGTTCATGAGACGGAAGAAGGCATGCCTCCATGGCCTGTAGAGCAATAAAGTGCCGCAAACTGCCCAAAATCCAGTGGCAAATCCAATCCCCATGCTCAGATAGAATCCTCTGCTTATAAATCCATCCTCATCTTGGATATCAACATTGTTGCTGCCTTGACTGATTGATGGATCATGAGCTTGTTCTGCTGCACACTCGTTTGAAAGAGGTTCCCCACAAAGTTCTGGATTTTCCATGAATGAAGTAGTGTCAAAGCCCTGGAGTTGAGTGCTTAATGGAATTTTTCCTGACAAGTTGTTGTACGAGACATTCAGGCGACTGAGAAAATTCAGATCGCGAAGGCCGTCAGGAAGTCCACCAGAAAGTTGATTTGTAGACAGATCAAGAGATTCTAATGATCTCATGAGGCCTATCCTGGGAGGAATGATCCCGGTCAATCGATTATTTGATAAATTTAGCGAAAGCAAGCCCTCAAGTTTCGCTATCCCATCAGGAATTTCTCCACTTAAGTTATTGCTGGAAAGATCCATGCTCTTCACTTGGTCGAGGGTTTTTCCATATTCGAGCTCCATTCCTTTCAATACAACTCTAACACTATCAATATGATCTAAAAAATAATGCATTTCCAATGAATTGTAGGAATGATCAATGAATTCGTAAGTGCTCTCATTCTTTGACATGGCAGAGAAATTGCTGAAGCAATGCGGTATATCATCAGATATATTATTGTGGGAGAGATCCAATATTTGAACATGAGGTAGATGGCAAAGGACCACTGGTATGGTTCCATCAAGGTAATTTGATCTTAGGCGAAGAACAACCAAACTCCAAAGATTTTCTCCAATCCAAGATGGAACGTTGCCAGATAATCTGTTCTCCCCGAGGTCAAGAATTTCCAATTGCGTACAATTGGCTAGTGACGGAGGCAACTCTCCAGAAAAACTGTTGTTTCTCAAATTTAATGTCTGGATAAAAACTAGAGAGCCAAGTGAGGCAGGTATCCTCCCTGAAAAATTATTGCTAGCCAAATTGAGGACGTCCAGTTCCTTACACATCATCCAACAGTCAGGTATTTCTCCTGAGAGACAATTGTCAGAAAGGTCAAGATAAAATAATCTCTCACAACCAATTGAACAAAGGTTGGATATAGTTCCTGAAAACAAGTTTTTGGAAAGGTTCAATAGTGTTGCATTAAGTGGAAGTGTTAAGGAACCGTGCAAGCAGTTGGAACTCATATCGACCATAGCATAATCTCCTACGACTGATGATAAATTTTGCGCTTCACCAGTGATTTGATTGTGAGAGATGTTCAAATAATTCATTTTCAAAGCAAGTTCCCAAAACCAACTACTAATGTCATCTGCAATTCCAGCATTGGAGATGTCCAGGTAGGAAATTCTTCTCTGCGTTCGTAGCCATTGAGGAAAACTAGGCCCCAGCTTGCAAGATCTCATGATTAAGGTATCAAGTTGGAAAGGAGGAGTCCAGTTTAAGCTCAAGTTAAAAGCTAGTGCATTTGAAGAAATATCCAAGTACCTTAATTTGGTCAGGTTCAAAAGGTTAATCTCTGAGATTGTTCCATTCATGAAATTTGAGGAGATGTCCAAGTATTCAAGATCAGAAAGTAGCTGGATATTTTCGATCCAACTCCCATTTAATCTATTACCATAAAGAACTAATGTAGTTATGAAGGAAAGATTCTTCATATCAGGCACCTCTCCTACCAAACCATTCCAAGACAAATCCAATGATTCCAATCTACCAAGATTCGCCAAGGCTCTTGGTATTTCACCTTCAAAATGATTCGAAGAAAGATCAAGACTTTCAAGATTAATCATGGCCCCCAAAGCTTTTGGGATTTTTCCTTGAATTTCATTATTTCCAAGGTTGAGATGAACAAGGCTATTGTTGAAGTTAAGCAACCAGGGGAAGATTGAAGATGTAAGGCTGTTGGAAGAAAGATCAATGTCTGCAAGTGATGCAGGGGAATAATTGGAATGAAATAATGGTGGAGAAATCACCGAAGAGAGCCCACAACCACTCAAATCCAAGTTGTGCAAAGAGGGGACGCTATTGATTGCTTGAAACCAATCTGTAGTTCCACTTAGGTTTGTGTACCTCAAATCAAGAAGTTTCAAAGCAGGAAGACGAGAAAGCCAGCTAAAACTTTCAACTTAGAGAAAATAATTGTAGCTGAGATCAAGAAAAACCAACCTGGTAAGATTCCCTAGCTGATGAGGAATAGTTCCACTCAGGTCTATGGAGCTCAAATCAGAGAAAAATTGCAGAAGATAGATATAAAAAAGGTTTCTCTGTTTCTTAAGATAACAACGTGAATATACAGCAATACATTCTGCAAGGGCTGCTGGTTATTATATAGCAATACAAGTTGCTTAAATTGGATACATTAAATAGCCTAATTCTCAGCTGATTTACTTCCAAAATCAGCCAACGTCTCTTTCTGTTTCTGTCTTGTCCTCCAACGTAACATTCCTTATTGCTGCAGTTGATTTGTTTCTATAATCAACCAATGTCTCAACGTCTCTTTCTGTTTTTGTTTTGTTACCATTAATATCCTCCCTCAAACTAGGCCGGGGTCGGAGGCATAGTTTGTTCTTGAAGTAAGCCAGTGCAGTTTTTGACATAGGTTTTGTGAAGATGTCAGCTATTTGGTCATGAGTGGAGATGTGTTGAGTAATGAGAAGTCCAAGGGCAACACGTTCACGTACGAAATGGTAATCCAGCTCAATGTGTTTGCTACGAGCATGAAACACAGGGTTGACAGTCATGTGCAATGCACTAAGATTATCACAGTAGAGGATAGGCGGAGAAGTATGTGAGATGTGAAGATCTTGTAGGATGAAAGTGAGCCATGTAAGCTCTGCCGTTGTGTGTGCCATAGCTCTGTATTCGGCTTCAGTGCTGGAACGAGAGATAGTGGGTTGTTTCTTGGCACACCATGAAATGAGATTGCTGCCAAGGAATGTGCAGTATCCAGTTGTGGAGCGTCTTGTTGTAGAGCAACCTGCCCAATCTGCATCAGAGAAAGCACAAAGATCAAGTGTAGAGTGGGAAGTAAAGTTTAAACCAGTATCAATTGTGCCTTTGATATATCTTAAGATACGATGAACCATTTTGAAGTGTATAACAGTTGGTGCATGCATGAATTGGGAGACAAAATTAACACTGTATGAAATATCAGGTCTGGTGAGTGTTAAATATTGTAAGGCACCAACAAGCCCATGAAAAACCTGTGGATCTTGTAGTAATATATCAGTTGCTGCAGTCTTAGTCTTGGCTTCTAGTGGTGTGCTCATTGGTTTACAATCCACCATACCAGCTCGTTCAAGGATCGTCAACGCATAGTGTGATTGAGAGAGGTGAAGTCCTTCAGGTGTATGAGTGATTTCAATACCTAGAAAGTGATGAATTGAGCCTAGATCTTTCATTGCAAATTCTGAACTTAGCAGTTGAATAAGGTTTGTAACCAGAGGAGTAGAGGATCCTGTAAGGAGTATATCATCAATATAAAGAAGAAGAATTAATGTATCAGAGTTAGAGTGAAAAACAAAAAGAGATGGATCGGCAAGACTGCAAAAGAAACCATATTGAAGAAGAAATATACTAAACCGGTCAAACCAAGTACGAGGTGCTTGTTTGAGACCATAAAGAGCCTTTCTTAGCTTGCACACATGAGATGGGTATCGTGAATCAGCTATTCCTGGTGGTTGTTCCATGTATATATCTTCTGATACAAAACCATGTAGGAAAGCATTTTTAACATCAAGTTGTCGTATGGACCATTTATGAACTAGTGCTATGGAGATAACCATGCGAATAGTTCCTGGTTTAATAACTGGAGAATAGGTCTCAGTATAGTCCAATCCATCAATTTGGTGATACCCTTTTGCTACTAACCGAGCTTTTAAGCGATCTAGTGAACCATCGGGTTTGAGTTTTGTTTTGAGTACCCATTTAGAGCCAATAACATGCATGGCTTCTGTGCGAGGGACAAGCTCCCAAGTATGATTTCTATGAAGAGCTTCCAATTCCTCTTCCATTGCAGCTTTCCAACCAGGGTGAGCTAAAGCAGACCGAAAGTTAGAAGGCTCACGTGGGATGGTTGTTGAGGACTTAAAGGATGTTAATGCATATTTTGGATTAGGCTTAAGGATCCCTCTCTGTGATCTTGTTACCATGGTATGTGAGAGAGGAGGATCACATGAAGAATGCACAAGCTGCGTGTCTGACTCCAATAAAGCAGGATTGGATGGTGAGAGAGATAGATGTTGCAGTTGTGTGTCATCTTCATTGTCAGATTCTACTAGTTGTATTTCAATTGTGTGATCATTATTAACATGTTGCTCTGTAGTTGCAATAGTTAAAACAGAAGGGTTGTTAGATGTGTTGGCAGTGATATGAGGCAGTGATGTAGACTCTGATTGGGAGGGAGGAAAGTGGAGTTCTACCATTCCATTGTCATTGTTATGTTTAACCAGCTGTGTTCCAGTCACAATGTCAGCACTAACATGTTCTGTAATTGTATTAGTAATAGCATAATCATCATGTAAAGGAAGAGAATATGATAGGGTATGTGGTAATGAGCTTAAGCATGGTGGAGGAGACATTACAGGTTGTATGTCTACGGCAGTCTTGGAGATAGTAGGTGGTAACCATGAATCAAAGATGCTCATAGCATGTGTAGGGGACGGGGTTATGTAATTCTGAAGTTTTTGCTTATAAGGAAAAGATGACTCATCGAAGACTACATGACGGGAAATAAGCATTTTTTTACTAGGAGGATGAAAGCATTTGTATCCTTTATGTTTGTCACTATATCCTACAAAAATGCATAGAACTGTTTTAGGGTCAAATTTGTTTTGTTTTGTATTCCAAGTGTAGGGAAAACATTTGGAACCAAAAACTCTAAGGGATGAGTATGTAGGATGATTGCCATGCAACATGAAATATGGAGATTCAAAGTTAAGTGCTGATGAGGGCAATCTATTCATAAGATAAACAGCGGTAGTGAAAGCTTCAACCCATAAAAATAAAGGAGCATTACTATGAAAAAGCATAGTCATACCTAGTTCCCGTATTACTCGATGTCTGCGTTCTACTATACCTGTTTGTTCTGGTGTATAAGGACATGATATCTGGTGAATCACCCCTGTTGAGAGAAAGTGTGATGATAGTTTGGAATTTATGAATTCGCCTCCTCCATCAGAGTGAAAGACCTTGATATGTTTGTTAAATTGCCTAGTAACATAATGTTCAAAAGCAAGATAAGCATCTGCAAAATCAGACTTATGTAGTAAAGGGATTATCCAAGTATATTTAGAAAAATCATCGACTAAACACGCATAATATCTGAATTTTCCTATTGATAAAACAGGAGCAGGTCCCCATAAATCACAATGAATTTTTTCAAAAATACCAGAACTTGAGTGTTCAGAACGAAAAAAAAGGTAATCGACTAAGTTTTCCAAATTGACAACTATCACAAACATGTTCATGCTTTATAGTTCCTTTAACATCTATCAAGCTTTATGTGCAATAATTGTAAAGCAGAATGCGGATGTCCTACGCTGATGCCATATATCTGCTGGTCCTGATCTGAATCGATTAGAAAGTAGAGCTCAGGCATGGTGGAAGAGTATAGAGATCACCCTTGCGACATCCTGTGATCACGGGTTGTCCTGTCTGTCGTTCCTTAATACAGAAATCAACGTCAGAAATTCACAATTAACAGGAAATTGGATGTTAGTTGACTTATAGAGAGTAAATTTTTTTTAAGTCTGGGACTAACAATACATCATTCAAGTGGCAAGATTTTATTTTTTGTTTAATGGATGAGTCTCCAATACCATGTATTGATATGGAGGAACCATCACCAATAAGAACAGAGTCAGAACCATAGTGATTGCGGATATTTTTTAACATACCTGGATTACCTGTCATGTGGTTGGAAGCTCCCGTATCTGAGATCCATTCAGTTTCAGCAACGGTATTGTCCAAAGTGAGAGCTGCAAGAGCTTGTGGTATGTCTTCATGTTGATTTGGTCGTTTTGGAACCCACCAGCATATTTTTGCAATATGACCTGCTACCCCACAGTACTGGCAGGTTTCTTCTCGGTACAACTCACGTTCTGCAGGAGTCATGCGTTGTTCTCCAAATGGAGGGGGTCGTTTCTGTTTAGAGTCTGAGGTGGGTCTGGTAGTGTAGGTACGTACCTTATCTTTAGGTTGCTGTGCATGGAAACCTCTCCCAGTAGATATGAAGCTTTGTTTGTTGCCATAGTTTCCTGAAGAGTATTGTTGAGAACGTTGATGTCTTTGCCCATAAAATGCTAGTTGTGGAGTGAATGAATTAGCTGCCTGGTTGGTGAACCAATTTCGTCTTTGATCTAGACTCTGTAATTGAGAGACCAACTCAGAGTAAGAAGGTCTTGGTGGTTTCAGCATTGTGGTAGTGAAGGTTTCATATTGAGGGCCAAGGCTTGTGAGGAGACAAAAGACTTTTTCTTTGTCTGGGATTGGTTTCCCAATAGCTGCAAGGCTGTCACATAATCCTTTGAAGGTTCGAATATGTTCTCCAATGGTTTTGTCATCTTCTTTGCGGAAATAAGTAACTTGTTGTCTGAGGGAGAATTCTCGTTCTTGGGAGTCTTCTGCATACTCATTTTTTAGAGCATTCCAGACAGCAAATGCTGTATCTAAGCCTACAGCAAGGCCTAGTGTTTCTTCTGAAAGTGTCCCGATCAGCCAGCCACGAAGGAGTCGGTCTGACTTTCTCCAGACAATGTATTCTTCAGTTAGTTTTGATGAAGAATCTGTAGTGGTGACAGGATCTGGTACAATATATTTGTTAGGGGCTGTGTCTTCAATGGTGAGATGCTCAACCAAGTCTTGACTTTCTGCAAGAGATAAGGCTTGTTCTCTCCATAATGGATAATTTGTAGGGGTGAGTTTGAGGGTAATAAAGTTACCAACATTGAGTGACAGGGTTGACATGTTGTGTGATTTTGCTAGGATTGCTGTATGTTCACAACAGCTCTGATACCAAGAGAAAAATTGCAGAAGATAGATATAAAAAAGGTTTCTCTGTTTCTTAAGATAACAACGTGAATATACAGCAATACATTCTGCAAGGGCTGCTGGTTATTATATAGCAATACAAGTTGCTTAAATTGGATACATTAAATAGCCTAATTCTCAGCTGATTTACTTCCATAATCAGCCAACGTCTCTTTCTGTTTCTGTCTTGTCCTCCAACGTAACATTCCTTATTGCTGCAGTTGATTTGTTTCTATAATCAACCAATGTCTCAACGTCTCTTTCTGTTTTTGTTTTGTTACCATTAATAAAATCAAGATGTTTCAAAGCAGGAAGACGAGAAAGCCAGCTAAGACTTTCAACTTTGTGAAAATAATTGTAGCTTAGATCAAGAAAAACCAACCTGGTAAGATTCCCTAGCTGATGAGGAATAGTTCCGGTAAGACCACAATAGGACATCTCGAGATGCATCAAGTGTTTTAATGAACCAATGAATTGGGGGATGGAGGTTGCTCCAACGTTACTCATAACCAAGTATGCCAAGTGTTTCAGCTCAAGCAAGGGAGAGCTTATATCCCCTTTGAATTGCATGGGATAGTTTATTTCCCCGGTAGAATAATTAAACTGGACTTCCTGCTGATTAAGCTTAAGTGCATAAACATGACCGGTTCTGTTGTTGCACCGAACTCCTGTCCAATTGCAGCAATCACCACCAGTCCCCCATGAAGAAAGGTGATCGTTCTCATCCACGAGGTTATCTCTCAACTTAAGTAGTGCTTGTTTCTCCCTTTCCATGCACATGACTTTAACGCCTACCAAACTGGAATTGGTTTTGTATGCATTTGTCGTCATGATACACACAGTGAGCCAAGAAAGAAAGACAAGAAATGTAAGGTGTGTCCCAGCCATAGTTTGATTGATCAGTGAGTGTTCTGAATCAAGATGAAAGATCAAACTACCTCATTGAGCTTAATTAAGTAGTAAATGCTTTAGCTTGTGGAAAACTGTTACTAGTCAATAGTCGTCGCTACTGCTTGTCAAAGTCGTGCACTTCCTCGTCAAGATCATTTATGGTGCTACTTCTTGGATATTGCGCGTTCTTAGTTTCTTGTTAATACTGGTCAAACACGGATATGTGTTTCCACGTGAAGATTACTTAATCAATTTGTCCACGCGGTTTCTATAACCACTCTATAAATCTTTATTTCCCAACATATTTTCCAACAATTTTCTTCATCATTTTCATGAAAAAAACATACACTATCAAATGAAAAATATCTTCAAAGCGACTCGGAAAAAGATCTAAAACACAAATTCATGTTATAACCCACGAATAAGAGCCTAAATAAATACTACATATATGGAGCAAAATAAGAGACTAAAGAAAACTTAAAATAATAAATATTGTTAAGCAAAGTTTTTTTTAAAAACAAGATATAAACTCTTGAAATTAATTTTTAAGAGTAAATAATATTGAAAAAAGGAAAAAAGTAAAATATTTTAAGCCTAAATTAAAATGAAAAATAAACCTTAAAAAAAGAAATTCAATGAATTTGGTGCTAATTCACATTTGTGTTCTAGATGCCTGTGTTTTCATAGCACATTTTGACCTGGTTTCTGTACAGATCATTTATTCATATAAGGTCGGTGATAGTCTATAATATTTAAGCTAGCTTGACCCAAATATTATTAAAGGAAATTTCCCTTGCACCGACCTGTATGATTTTCCCTGTATGATCATTTATTCAGACAAATTGACCGACCTGTATGATTTTCCCTTGCACTTCCTTCCTAATTAATTAAGATGAGAATCTCGTATAATTTTTTATATGATGTTTAGCCTTTTGAGGATACATAAATTCAAAAATATATGAAGTTATATGACCTTATTTGTTTAAAGAAGAGAAAGCAATTTTGATAGTAGTTGAATTTGTTTGATTTTTATAATTAAATATTTTATTTTGACTTTTATTTAAATAGGTATTTAATATTTTATTTCATAAAATTTAGAATTCGTTTGTTTTAATTTGTGTTTCAAAAATGTTTTTGAAAAAAATAATTTTTCTTTTTATTTTTATTGTTTTAAATTATTTTTTAAGTGCTTTCATATCGTTTTAGTATACTGATATTAAAAATAAATTTTAAAAAATAAAAAAAAATATTTTAATATATTTTTAAATAAAAAATATATTAAAAAATTACCAATACCATGGTATTAATTAGATGCATTATAGTACAAGACAGAAAAACTCTTGCTAAAGCTTAACGGAAAATTTCTTGGATCAAAGAATCTAACTTGAAAGATCCAAAAAATAAAAACTCCTTCTTAGCGTATTTTTCATTGTAATTGATGCTAATTAATATATTTTTTTTATTTAAAATATTTAGATGATCGACTTTAATTTTGTTAAATAAAGATCAGGTCCACATGACTTTATTAGAGAAGATAAAAATTGAAGTTAGGTAAAAAAAATATTGATTTAATTTTTTTTTAATAATTTTTATTTTCCAATTTTAATCTAGATTTTGAAGTAAATTCTCTCTCCCATTTTCTTGTTTATATGACATCTTATTGATACTATCAATCCTAAATATTGTTTTAAGTATCAATACACACGTCATCAATTAAGGAACACATCATAATTTGATTAACAAATTAAAATCCATTTAAATACTTTATTACTGGAAATAAAATAAATCAAATGTGAATAAAATTAAAAATTAGACACTCAAAATCAATAATTGTGTTTTTCATCTTTGAAAACACGCTTAATTAACACTTGTTAGGATAGATCATGAAGAACCTTTTGTATTATATTATATATAGTATACTGATGAGATTGGTTATAGTTTTTTTTTTTTTTTCCTGAAAGATATCACTAGTATTGAGATTTGATTAATTTGTTTCTAAAGCTCAGTTATAACATTGTTTTAGTGTATAACGTCAGAGGAATAAGATTTTTGTCCAAATCTTAATATATTGAGTGGCATGGCTTGATCATCACCTTAATATATTCAGAATCTTTTAGTGCAACCGTTATACCTGCCTAGCTCGAACATTGCCAAAAATCTTCTATATATAACCACCCTTCTTTGTGCTCTAAATTTCCCTCTGCCTCTGTCTCTTCGGAAGATTTCCTTTTTCAAAGCTTCTTCTTGGCTCATTAATTTGTGTAATTGAAGCTACAAGGATCGGTTGCCTACGTAAGCTCATTGATCTTTCCATATTTTTCTTTTAGATGAAAATGTAGCTGTGTTTTCAATATCTCCTCTATCTTTTCTAAACATTATGCATGCATCTTTAGATCTGGTATACATGTTTCTGTCAGGAATTCCTTTTCTTTTGCTAATAGAACCATTAATGTCTGAGAGAGAAAAAAGAAAAGGGTTCTATAAGATTTGGAATATATCTAGCTTTTTTCATGTCAATATTGCCATCATGGAAGGGATGATATCTTAGGGTTCAAGTCCTCACCAATGAGATGTAAGTCCTTCTTTAAACCTAAACAAAATCATATTCTTTGCAAGAAAAGAAAAGGAGATCCATTAGAGAGGAATGGCTCGTGAAGAGGGAAGATGGAAGACCTAAAATAATGACAATGTTGTTGGTAACTTTCATCAATTTGTGTTACCTTTCCAGCACCATAGAAAATTGATACTTTCTCCATGATGGTACGTGCATATACATTTTGGGTATTTTGCCACGTTTATTTCTTCAAAATTTTCCTATTCAAAGAGAGGTTGCATTTTTTTTTCATTGAATGTTTTGAGTATTTCAATTTCACAAAGATTTCCATGGTAGAGTATCTTAAACATTTATGTTTTGTCTGTGCATGCAGGAGTTTCTATCGATTGCTGTTAGATCATGGTAGCCAGTAATTAACTTGCCTTGAAAGGTTTCTATGTTCCCCATTCTGCAAAATGTTTGATTGTGGTTACAAGTCACAATACATTGGTGGCCAGAAGGAAAAATTTGTGAGGTACTACACATCAGATCCTCTTATGTTCATCTTAATGATATGTGCTTTAACATGAATTAGCTAACCCCATGGTGGCATATTTGGAACTTGTAGGTTGGATGATTTTGATTCGTTATCAGTGACTTCTAGCAATAAAGGAATGAAGAAACTGAGGTTTAATGTAGACGGTTTCAACATAAGTACTGGACAGGAGAAGAAAAATGCATCAAAATCTTTTAGACATGGGGTGAAAAAAGGATCAAAAGGATTGGTGACAATTGGACGATCACTTAAAACTGGAGTCGCTCGTGCAGTATTTCTGGAGGACCTTAAGGTGTCCGAGAAGATGATTTTTGACCCTCAACACAAATCTCTTCTGTTATGGAATAGACTTTTGGTCATGTCATGCATTTTATCAGTATCCATTGATCCTTTGTTTTTTTACCTTCCTGTCTTCAACTATCAAATGACTTGTCTGGGTATGGATACAAAGTTAGCAGCAGCAATTACAACTATGAGGACAACACTTGATGTTTTCTATCTGATTCGCATTGCTCTTCAGTTTCGAACAGCCTATGTTGCACCATCATCACGGGTTTTCGGACGAGGTGAACTTGTGATTGATCCGGCACAGATAGCCTCCCGATATTTAAGCCGTTATTTTATTGTTGATTTTCTCTCTGTGCTACCTCTGCCACAGGTTTGAGAAATACTTTTCTTCTTTCTGGCCTGTTGCATTCTTAAATTTTAGCCCTGCATTGTTTTTTTTTTTTATGAACAAGTCTTTTTGATTCTATATGGTAGTTGTATACATACTATATTTATCTTCTTCTGCAGATAGTGGTATGGAAATATCTTACTAATAAAAAGAAGGGCTCGGAGGTGTTAGCTACGAAGCAGGCATTGCTGATTATTGTTTTTTCTCAGTACATCCCAAGGTTTGGTCGCTTTTTTCCTTTGACTTCAGACCTGAAAAAGAGTGCTGGATCCTTTGCTGAGAGTGCTTTAGCCGGTGCTGCGTACTATCTACTTTGGTACTTGCTTGCAAGTCATGTAAGTAATTAATTTTATGCAGCTAGGTCTTACTAGTATGTTTGATCCTTGGATATTTGGATAGGAGTGGCTGCATTGTGTTTTACACCAACGTTGGTCAAAGTTCATATCCCTGGAGAAATCAAGATAATCACCCCAACAAAGTTTTGGTTTGTTTCTGTGATGTTCTTAGCTTGAATATATAAATGTAACGCAAGGAAAATGACTCCAAATCCTAAATGTTGCACGATGGATTGATGAACTTTCAACATTAACAGACTATCTACTGATCTTAGAATCTACATTTCTTAGTTTTCTCTTAAACCAAATATTACTAGGATACATTAAAGATGCCTGTGGAGCAATTTATCAAAGTTATCTGACAAGTGAAGAGTGATTAGTGAAGTAGGGATGGTTTTATCTGTCTGAATATTCTTATATGTATTGGTTAATTGGAAAGTAGAGAGCATCATTTCAACCAAATTGTGTTTTGTTTTATATTGTTTAGCTGTGTCCTACAAACTACTTGTGGTGGACCTTTAAGTAAGGTAAGGTTTATTAACATGAGGGTTCCTTTATTAACTGTCTTAAATTATTACTGGATCTGGGATTACAGGATAACTTCACATACAGAAGAAAACAACATCATTTGAGCTTGCTGAAGGATGAGATTTAACACCATGTGATGCAATTTGACTGTGAACTCTCTACAAGAATTGGATCCAAGTTTCAACCGAAACGAAAATCTACTGCTTTTCTTACAGGGGAAATTCAACAGCTCATATCCTTGCCCAGATCCAGTAATAATTTTTTAGTTGCGAGTCTCTTAGTTGATTTCTACTGCTTTTCTTACAGGGGAAATGATTCATAAATCAGGAGTAACGTAAAACTCTGGACCAAAGCAAGATGCATCTCATGATTCTTGCAATATTTTATGTGCCTCTATCAAATTAGGAATACTTCAGTTCAAGCCAAAGCGTAAACCAGTAATGGGCTCGGTTGAGCATTGCAAGTTACAATCAAGTCGCCAAAAACAGTACTCTCAAAATTCAATTTCTTTTCCTTTCTTTTCATGCTTTCTGCAGCCAAGCAGAGAATGGAAAATAACCGAGGTTCCTGTACATTGTTTACAGCAGCCGTGCGTTTGAGGCCTATTCACTTTATCAGAGGATACATGAATAAAATTTAGTTAAAAAGAAGACAAAGCAGGAATGCAATTTATAGAATAGGAAAGGAAGCAAGAAGGAACAAATAAGTCTCCCAACTCCTGAAACTTGACTATTTCAGGTAAAACTTTTCTGCTCGACTTTCGGTAAGTTTCTGGCGGTGCTTTTCTTGCTGCTGCTAACTCAACTACGCCAATCAGAAGATGTTTCAAGTTCAACGTCTTCTTCCCACCAAGTGGCAGACTGCAATACCAATCACGCAATTGACATCATGAAATTTCAGGTTCCTTTTTTATATAATTTTTTTGGGGAAGGGGCTGAAAATTCAACTACGGAAACAGATTTTATGAGGGATATGGTACTGTAATAAATTTTGGAAATTACATTAAATGTGAAGGAAAAAATATTCAGCAGGGACACGTACAAAGTGCTGCCAGTTTACGTGTATGTATGTCCGCATATATTTATGCATGTTTGTTCTTGCTAAGTATAAAAGTTGAATAGGGGAATTGTGAATTGGAAAAACTACTCAACTACACAAATAAAATGAGTAGTCAGAGAAAATACGCAATTTAACTTCAAAAGTTCATTTCCATCTTTATGTTTTTCTATTATCAATACAATCTCAAGTTTTTTGTCATGCATCTAATGGAATTCCATTATTTCCTTGCTAAGGATTTCCTTGCTAAGGATACAGGAGGGGGGAAAAGTGCATGATCACTTGCAAGTTTCATATATATTTTAACACTTACCTTCTGAATTCATTAGATTACTAAATTGATTTTCAAATTCCAACGTATTATGCACATCGTGTCATCATATCAATATCTAAAACTTTTCTCAAGCTTGTGTAACCTCAAGTAAATTAAAGGTTGGATGAGCAGCTATCTAATATTTGCAAATACATAACAAATCAATAAAGAGGATTCAAATTTGCCAGATCACAGCTGTATGCTCATGAAGCTACGGGAAAGGGAAGAAGTAGTAAAAAGTATGCAGGCATGCCAGCTTAGATGGTAACAGTGAGACTAAAATTGAAATAAAAGCTAGGATCCATGATTGGTCAAGGTTTTTCAAGATAAACCTTACCACATACTTCTCTATAACAGAAAGTTCACGTGTACTGCAGTTAATAAACACATAGAGTGATGGTGGCTCGTTGGACTGCCAACGACCTACAAACAAAAGGACCGAGAAGAATGGTAAGTTCAGATTTTCCACTTTTTCTTCATTTTTTCTAAGATATTTGAGAAGGGAAATGAAAAGAGAATAGCACAATAAATTATAATAATATAAATGCATACAATTGATCTACAGGGGCAACCAATGTTCCTCTATTATTGACCATAAAATGCAATCATAAGTAAACTAAAAAAACAAACTGCATCGTATGATAAGCAAATAAATGAGAGAGATAGAGGTCATTATTTAAAGGAAAAATTGCAATAGCACACAAGTTTTTCCAAAAAAACAACACACCAGTACAATTGTTATATGATCACACGGATTATATTCACCTCTAATGTTGTAGAAGCTTAAATACTCTCTTTATTATGGTAAAAGGTATGTTCAGTAGCATTTTAAAGAAAACACCTCCATCTCTTTTCATGCAGATTGAGTTAGGATGTTGTTCAAATACAGACTTCTACATTGGTTTAAAATTTCTTGAACTAACCTTCACTGTCATCTTCAAAATCAAAATCCAAGGTGTTCCTCACAGACTTGAAAAATGTGGTGACGGGACCACTCGGAAAGAAATAAACAAAGAGGTAAAGTCCATATAAGAATTGATGAATGTCGTAAGTCAAGCTTTAGTTTCAGAAGTGTTTCCTTGAATAGGTTACAGATTGAATGAAGAAAATAAACTACATTTGACTAGAGAAAGAACTCAGAACTCAATTTGTGTTCTATATCATCTTTTAAGTGCAAGGAAGATCAATCTTTCTGCTAATCGAGGTGTATTGAACTCATAATTCATTAGATACTTTTTATGAATGTCAACTAAGTATTGTAAGTTATAAAATGATTTTTTTTTTTTTTTTACTGCTTTGTATATTAGCTTAACTCCTGAACCACATCCCACAACCAAATTCATTTTAGAACCAAAAGGCTGAAGGAGTTTCTAATTAGAAGGTAAAAGCCAAAGGCCCTTGCTAAGAAGAGACCTCAAGCCAACCATCTATGATTACTCGGAATAAGAAGTTAACCTCAAATTAGAATGTTACCGAGTCAAGAGCTGTCTTGAAAATCCGACAAGCCCTTAGCATTTCTGGCTTATCAGGAAACACCTGGAAGAGAAAACACCATGTTCAGCTCTTCTTTTTTTTATGTGGAAGTGGATAATTTAATAGATGACAATCACATCTTACAACGCAAGCTCTGGTTTCTGTTTTTTCTTGCAGCTTCCTTATAACAGCCAAGGCAAGTTGAATGTTGGCATCAATGAACTCATCTGAAGATCCCTTCACATAGTCAGAAATTTGAAATTATAAAATTTCCATGTTTACTATTTTCTTGTCTTCCCTAGGAGGCAAATCAAACCATCCTCAAAGACAAAAAACAAATTTTCTGGTATTGTACACCTTATAAATAAAAAATTATTCACTCACCTGACTCAAAATCAAATAGCACTCAAAAGCATCAAACTAAACAAAAGCTAATATTAAACTAATCTGCAAAAGCTAATAAAACAAATAATAAAATTGGTAATAATTCACTAAATAACCCTCAATTATTCATCAAACTAATATGCAAAAGCTAATATTACAGCTAGAGACTAATCTAGAATTTATTATACTTTTAGGGTCAAATTGTAATTTTCATCTAATTGGAGGACCAAACTAAACATATCATAAATTCATGAATATAGTGGAATTATGTCCATAATTCATCCTCATTTCTGTCTAGAACCTCTAATTATGCTCCAGGGACCATTCTGGAATTTTTCCAAATGTTTAGGGTCAAATTGTATTTTTTGTCAAATGGAGGACCAAACTAAAATTTGTCATAAATCCATGAATATACTGAAATTCTGACCATAATTAATCCTCAATTCTGTACAGAATATCTCATTATACTCCAGGGACCATTCTGGAATTTTACCAAAATTTTAGGGTCAAATGGTAATTTTTGACAAATTAGAGGACCAAATTGAAAGTGTTAAAATTTCATAACTGTACAGTAATTCTGCCCATAATTCATATTTTATTCTGTTCAGAATCTCGGAATATGCTCCAGGGACCAATTTGTAATTTTCAAAAGTTTGGGGACTAAACTGTAATTTTGCAATCTGAGGGACCAAATTGAATTTTCGTCATCTTCAACCTCCAATCCAGAATTTTATTAGAAAACCCACTGTTATCTCTAAATTTCTAACACAAATTCACCATTCAAACAAAATCATAACTCAAAATCATCATCTTTCAATTGAATCTCTCAAAATCATCCAAATAATCAATTACACATAACAATCAACCCCTAACATTCAATTTAAATCATCAATCAAACTCAAAACATAAACTTCATAACCCTAACATTTATCAAAACTGAAATTAAAGCTTAATTAACACATATTTATACATAATTTTACCTTTAAACTTATTTCCTTCAACTCCTTTCTATTTTCTTTCTAATTCCCTCTTTTCTCTTCTTCTTCCTCCCTTTCTCTCCTGCCGGTTTGCTCTCTTAATTTTAGATCTCTCTTTTTTTTTCTATTTATATTTATCAAGTTTTGTTGAATTATCAATATACCCCTTATTCATTTATTCCAACTTTTAAGCCTTCAAAGGCTTTATTGCATTTTCCAACTCATTTATTTCAAAACATTACAATCTCCCCACCTTATAAAAGTTTCGTCCTCGAAACTTAATAGAAAAGATTGAATACTTACCGAGATTATCGAAAAGATGAGGATACTCCTCACGCATCTTATCCTCGAGCTCCCATGTCACTTCCTCACGTGAATGACCTTTCCATTTCACCTTCACTGAAGCTATATCCTTCGACCTAAGCTTCCTCACTTGTCGGTCGACTATAGCTTCCGGTTGCACCTCATAAACCATATCATCTCAACTCAATGGGATGAACCTCTAACACATGTGATGGATCTGACATATACTTCCTTAGCATGGAAACATGAAATACCGGATGAATAGCAGACAAGTTTGGTGGTAATGCTAACCTATAAGCAACTACCCCAACTCTCTCTAAAATCTCATACGGTCCAATGAATCGAGGACTCAACTTGCCTTTCTTCCTAAACCTGAATACTCCTTTGGTCGGTGATACTTTTAAGAACGCACAATCACCCACTGAAAACTCTAAGTCACGCCTTCTTCTATCCGCGTAACTCTTTTGTCTACTCTGAGCTGTTTGAAGCTTCTTTCTAATTACCTCAATCTTCTCTGAGGTAATCTGAATCAACTCCTGGTCCCATTAGCCTCTTCTCACCAACCTCAAACCAACAAACCGGTGATCTACACTTCCGACCATACAAAGCTCATAAGGTGCCATCTCTATGCTAGCCTGATAACTGTTGTTGTAAGCAAATTCCACTAATGGTAGGAACTTACTCCAACCAACTCCAAAATCCATAACACAAGCCTTTAGCATATCCTTTAAGATCTAAATAGTCCTCTCAGACTGACCATCATTCTGAGGGTGAAAAGCTGTACTCAACTGCACTGTAGTACCCATAGCTTCTTGGAATTTCACCCAAAACCGCGATGTAAGCTGTGGACCTCTATCAGACACTATCGAGATTGACACTCCATACAATTGTACAATCTCACTAATAAACAATTCCGCCAACTTTGCATATCCATAAGTAATCTTAACTGGCAGAAAATGGGCTGATTTTTCAACCTGTCAACAATCACCCATATCGAATCATAACCCTCCTGACTCCTAGGCAATCCTGTCACAAAGTCCATTGTGATCCTTTCCCACTTCCATTCTGGAATCAACAATGGTTGTAACAATCCAGGAGGTTTCTGGTGTTCACCCTTTACCCTCTGACAGGTCAAACACCTAGAAACAAAATCTGCTACATCAGCCTTCATCCTATTCCACCAATAACACACCTTAAGGTCTTTATACATCTTGGTGGAACCTGGAAGCATTGTGTAAACTGTCTGATGTGCCTCTACCATCAATTCTCTCCTCAGATCATCTACATCAGGTACATAAAGCATGTTCCTATATCTCAGCACATCATCATCACCTCACAAAACTTGCAGCCTTACCCTGCTCAACCTCATTTCTAATCCTGAGTAGTGAATCATCTTTCTTCTGAGCTGCTTTTATCTTATCAAACAAATCTGACTTAACCTGAAAATGAGCAATCATTGCTTCAGCTTCACTAAGATCAAATCTGACTCCTTCATCCATTAATTCATGCAGCTCCCTAATCAGAGGTCTTTGTACCTCCTGAATATGAGCTAAGCTCCCTGATGATTTTCCACTCAAAGCATCGGCAACTACATTTGCCCTACCCGGGTGGTACTGTATGGTACAATCATAATCCTTTAGTAGTTCCATCCACCTCCTCTGCCTCAGGTTTAGATCCCTCTGTTGAAAGATGTATTTCAAACTCTTGTAATCTATAAAGATCTCACAAGTTTCACCATATCTAAGTAGTGTCTCCAAATCTTCAAAGAAAAAATTGCAGTCGCCATCTCTAAATCATGTGTAGGATAGTTCTGTTCATGCTTCTTTAGCTGCCCTGAAGCATAAGCAATAACTTTGTCATGCTGCATTAGAACACATCTTAACCCCACTCTTGAAGCATCACAATACACTGTGTAAACATCAGAACCTGATGGTACTGCTAGAATAAACGTTGTAGTTAATCTCTCTTTCAACTCTACGAAACTTTTCTCACAAGCTTCACACCACTGATACTTAATATTTTTCTGCGTTAACTTAGTCAATGGAGCAGAAATCCGAGAAAAGTTCTCCACAAACCTCCGATAGTAGCCGGCCAAACCTAAGAAACTTCTAATCTTTGTCGCCGAAATAGGCCTAAGCCACCACTTAACTGCTTCATTCTTTTGAGGATCAACCTCAATACCATTCCTTGACACTACATGCCCAAGAAATGCTACACTCTCCAACCAAAACTCACTCTTTAAGAACTTGCCATACAACTGATGATCTCATAGAGTTTGAAGCACCTCATTATACTCATGTCATTCCAACTTCATGAGAGAATCTGCAGCTCCTATTTTGTTAGAATTTAGATTTGAGTTCACATTTTCTTTCCTGCACTTTTCATTCCTGGTCATGCTTGTACCGGTTTTTGCCGCTACTTTTGTGCCTCACATGCTCCAAAATGTATTGAAATATATGCACATCTGAGTTTTGGAAAATAGCCTACAATAATTGAGGATAAAGAGAGTGAGTGGCTGATATACAATGATAGGCCTATAACCCAATAGCTTGTACACCTGGGTAGAGGGCTTTGTGCACTCATAATGTAATATCTCATATGCATAGGCCCATAGACCAACATGCAATATGATAGAGTAGATCTCCCAACAAGCGGTTGCGGAACCGATAGTTCAGCTAGATACAAATGAAGTGGATGACTCTCCAAAACGTAAATTATGATACCTATATACTTTGCTGTCATCGATTACAATCACAACCCTACAGTATTAGATAACAAGTGAAGTAAAGGGAGAGTGAGGAAAAGAGATTGCTCCCCTGATTTTTATAGTGGAAATCTTTCATGGACGGGGGATCCAATTGGGATTTTTTTATTGGGTAGCCATTTGAAAATCACGTGTTAGTCAGGGGACAGATATGTTCTTTTCCCTATTGCTTTGCATCTGGGTAACTGTCGCTCTCTGCTATGATAATGCTTAATGTTTTTTTCTTGCTTATGTTGATAAATAAGAAATATTGGTTATTGCAGATTTTTCTCAACCCCCTCTATTTGCCTGGTTCCCGCATTGCATCTTCGCATTTTGACACCAAAGTCCGTGCTCTTGCAAGAAAATACCTTTAGCGGTGGTCAGTCGTTTACAATAGTCTGAGAGCTATTGGGGTGATGGAATGAACTTAGAAAGTACCACCATCCTTTTTCTTGTCTCGGCCATTGAGTTTCATTCATGATGGTAAAGATTAGTGGCTGTGTGCAATTTGCTTAATGCTGCATCGGATGCCTCAATGGATGCATAAAACACAAGCAGCAACTAAAACGCGTTGATTATTTTTGTGACAATTTGTTTCACTCAAATTCTTAATGTTAGCAGTTGAGACACGGTGATTAAATGATGTATTCTTTTTTTCTTTTAATATAAAATCTAATCATGCGTTTGTATATCTCGATTCCAGGGTTGTCTTTCTTGATGGTAGCCTAATTTATATATTTATCCAATCAAGTGAGCATTGAGGGGAAATTCCTTTTTCGCTCCTGCCATGTCTTTTTCTTGCCCTTTCTCATTTCTACCCGAGCAGAACATGGCCAGTGATCATCGCAATGCTCATGAACAAAATGCTGGTCTGTTTAAGCTCACCGTTTAACTTGGCTAATCCTTCTGAGGACATGCAAATCATTTATATGTTTCGTTAAGATATACCTTCTGTATTTTATCCCCCTCTCATGTAGCCTGTGGCATCCAAAATATGTAACGATTGTTATTATTATCATTACAACTAGATTGTAAATTATCTTGCTGGGTTAATTTTAAATTAATTTAGGTTATGTTTGTGAATGATGTGTAAATCGTATTTTTTTAAAGTTTGAATTTTTTTTTGTTTAAAATTATTAGTTTTTTATATTTTCAGATTTTTTTAATATACTAATGTAAAAAATAAATTTTTTTATTTTAATATATTTTTAAATAAAAAATATTTTAAATTTCAATAGCTCCTATAATCTAAAAGGCCTTTGCCGGGCCACGGTGCTTCCTAGGTTCTAGCTGCCATGTTACTCTTTGGTCCAGTTGTCCTTTGTAAAGGCTATATAAGGCAAATGGTTTCAAATTTCCACTCCCAAGTCTCCATTCCCATTTCCCCTGAGCTCAACTCATGTCACTCCTAACAATTGCAAGAAGACTACAGATATCCCATTCCCGACTCCTTTTCCCACTTCTCTATTCCATCACCTACCCTCTCCCTCCCTCTCCCTCTAGTAACTCCAATTATCCTATCTTTTTCTCTGCGGAATTTCATCGAACACTGTCAATACCCACACGATCCCCTCACCATTTCTCCACTTCCCAATCCTTCTCCACTCAATATCTCAACGTCTCTTTTGAGCTAATTCAACAAGGAATCCAAACCCATGAACCTCTTCAAACGGGCCTTCTCCAATCACTCAAAATGGCTGCCAATTTACCCTCTGAAGCTGTCACGACCCGAATCCCGGATCCATGACCGGCACATAGGCAAGATTCCCCTCCAAGGTTCCAAGCCTATGCGAACCCAAACTTACATACAATCCTTTAAACAACTCAATCAGAGTTTAACGCAGAATTAACAACAAACAACTTCATAATATAATTCGATTGTCTTAATACAAGAGTTAATAATTTCATAGTTTTGGAGCACTAACTTGACACAAAAGGAAGGTACAAATTACAACCAAAAAGACAGGTTCGGAAGGTTCAACAAAAGTAACCTGCTATCAAGCTATAAGCCTGAAAAGGATAAATAATGAGAGGGTGAGTTCAACAACTCAGTGAGTAGATAACATTCAATATACACATACGAGGTAATATAACAATGAGAAATATATATACAAGTATGGCTTTAGTTCTTATACGAAGGTTTATCAAATAGGCCATAACAAGAATATCATATGGTAAAACTCGTCAGAAAATCAAAATGCAATGAGCATGAGGCTCCGTACTGTTGGATGATCAGTCCACACAGGTTGGTGACTCCCCCGACCAACTAGGGTTCAGATACGATGTGCACAAAGACTAACACTACCCTGTTAGCATGGGTATTCTGACTGACATACCATAGGTTCATAATCATAATCAAACAAACATATTCATATCTCAAAGCTCAACTCATGACATCCATCAAATGAGGAGCTATCAATTCAGAAGTCAAATCATATTGGTTCATATCAAGAAATCAGATTCAATAATTGATCATGCTTTATCATATCAAAGATAATAATCAGCATATAATATTTATAACATATATTATCAAGAAGCATGATCCAATTCATATTAACAAATCAAATATTTATAATATTTCTCATGCATATGGAAAATTATCCACTCACCTGACTCAAAAGCAAACAACACACACAAGCTGAAACCGAAGGAAATTCTACTGACGTCCTGCCGGTAGAATATCAGGATTATCTGAATACAAAGGAGACATATTCAAAAACGACTTGAAAGAACATTTAATCTATTTAATACACTTAACTAAGGGTGTATTCCGTAACCCTATATATTATAGTCAATTTTCTTAAAAACCCAAAATCTAACGGTTTTCCTGAAATCTAATCCATAATAAAAACAACTAATAAAATTGGTAATAATTCACTAAATAACCCTTAATTATTCATCAAACTAATCTGCAAAAGCTAATATTACAGCTAGGGACTAATCTGGAATTTTTCCATATTTTTAGGGCCAAAATGTAACTTTTGTCAAATGGAGGACCAAATTGAAAGTGTTAAATTATCTTATCTATACAGTAATTCTGTCCATAATTCATATGTTATTCTGTTCAGAATCTCGGAATATGCTCCAGGGACCAATTTGTAATTTTCCAAAGTTCGGGGACTAAACTGTAATTTTCGGAAATTGAGGGACCAAATTGAATTTTCGTCATCTTCAACCTCCAGTCCAGATTTTAACAGAAACCCCACTGTTCTCCCCTGATTTCTAACTCAATTTTCACCATTTACACAATTCTATAACTCAAAATCATCATAATCTTCCATAATCAACTAAATCATCAATTAAACACAACAATCAACCCCTAACCTTCAATTTAATTCATCAATTTAAATCAAACACAAATTCTCAAAACCCTAACATTCATAAAAACTGAAATTAAAGATTAATTAACATATTATACACATTAAACAACCTAAATCTTACCTTTTTCACTTATTTTCTCCAAAACTCTTCCTTTTTCCCTTATTTTCTCTTCTTCTTCTTTCTCTTCTTCTTCTTTCTCTTCTTCTTCTTTCTCTCTTCTCTCTCACGGTTCTGCTCTCTAATTTCAGATCACTTTCCTTCTTTTTTTTTTTCTTTTTACTTCCTATTTATATTTATCAATTATTTATCCAATTACTATTATACCCTTATTTAATTTATTCCTACATCTAAGCCTTCAAGGGCTTTCTAGGCTTTTCCTATCCCTTTAATACAAAACATCACAGAAGCAGAGGCTATGGCTTCTCTGGATGAGTCAGGCATTAGAGCAAATCAGAATCTAGTGTATTCAGTGATATGGGAACTAAGAGAAGAGTGGAGACTTGCTTTTCTGGCTTTTAAATGGGGAGATAAATGGGGCTGTGTTGATGAGAAAGCTTGTGAATTGATGGTGTGGGTTTTGGGTAATCATAGGAAGTTCAATACTGCTTGGATTTTGATCAGAGATTTGCACAGGTCCTTGATGAGTACTAGAAAAGCTATGCTTATTATGATTGATAGGTGAGATTGTGTTCTTCAAGTTTGGTTCTTTAAAGTTTGATCTCGTTTTAGTTTCAATGGAATTTGCTTATTAGCAGGTATGAAAATATAATTTTGGTTAAAGTCCTTTGATTTTCGAGTTTATCTCATGGAAACTATAAAGAGAATTATGGTAAACATGTACAAAATTTAAAGAAATGATGATTCACTTCATTTTCATGTGGCGTCTTTTTAGTTATTTCACATTGTAAATGTTGAATAAACTCAATCCAGAAGCTCCTAGATGGTCAAGGAAGGCAACCACCGCCCAGCCAGCCACCAGCTGCCACCAACCGACCAGCCACCAGCCGCAGCCGCCAGCCGCCTTCACACTTAAAGAAAGTTTGAATTTTCGTATTCTGTTTTTGTGTATAAATAGAGTGCCCAGCTTATGTTATATGAGTGGAGAGAATAGAGAGAAACACTTGAAAGAGAAAGAGAGAGAGAGAGGGCGTGTATTAAGTTTTTATTTTGTGTTATTTGTAAGCTTCGGATTTTGTAATAAAACCAGTGTGTTTTATCCCCTCTGAGTGTTTCAAAGCCACCACCAGTGGTCCTCCCACCAACAATTGGTATCAGAGCCCCGTTCGTCGGAAAACAGAAGTGTTTTGGGGTATATCCGAATTTTCAAAATTGTCAAAAACAAGTTTTGATCATTCCACAGTGTAGAGCTCATCAAGACGAACTCACTGCCGCAAAAATCAGCCAAATCGGAGTCCGGGGTAGCCCACACGCGCCGCCTGAATATTCAGCCAGATCGCCCACGCGCATCCCACGCGCCCCGAGGTTGAAGACGACTGAGCCACACGCGCGCCATATTTGAGCCGCGCCGAGCCGTATACGCCGATTCCTAGCCGAGCCACAAGCCGAGCCGTACCCCGAGCCGAGCCGAGCCGAAGGAATATTCCCCGGAATATTCCCCAGAATATTCCCGGTTCAACCCAGTGAACCGCCCGCCGTACAGAATTGGTTTTTTGACCGGTTCACTCATTTTTTGACCCGATTTCAACAAAGTCAGACCGGTTCCCTACTATTTGGACCATTCCGGATCGATCTACAGTGTCCGTTTGGCCAAATTCGGCTCCCAGAAGGTGATATAGTCATTCAAAGAGGAAAATGACTACAGAAGGTACACATACACTCATCCCGAAGCTGACCAAAGACAACTATGATAGTTGGTGCATCAGATTGAAGGCATTTCTTGGGTCACAAGAGTGTTTTGATATTGTACAAACTGGTTATGATGAACCAGAGTCCAAAGAAAGAGAAGATGCTTTACAAGAGGCACAGAAGCAAGTCCTTAAAGTCAACAGAAAGAAGGACAACAAAGCAAAGACCATCATCTATCAAGGTCTTGATGAAGATACATTCGAGATAATAGCTTCCGCTGAAACGTCACATGATATATGGGAGGCTCTCCAACAGAAATACAAAGGTGCTGACAGAATCAAGAAGATTCGTCTTCAATCTTTGAGAGGAGAATTCGAATTATTACGAATGAAGTCCTCAGAATCTATTTCTGATTATCATACAAGGATTATGGTGATAGTCAACCAGATGAGAGAAATGGAGAAGCCCTCATATGACTCGAATTATTGAGAAAATTTTGAGATCCATAGATCCAAAATTTGATCATGTTGTTGTCGCAATTGAAGAGTCCAAGGAAGTGGACAAGTTGACAGTGGATGAGCTTATGAGTTCGTTGCAAGCTCATGAGCAGAAGATTGTAATGCGAAATGAAGATAAGGCCATTGAGCATGCCTTACAAGCAAAGCTGTCTTTCAAGGACAGATATGAGCAAGGGGAGACTTCAACAGGTGGCTACACCACTCAAGGAGGAAGTCAACAATCCAGAGGAGGATTCCAGCAATTCCAAGGAAGAGGAAGAGGATCTTGGAATACAAGCTTCAGAGGAAGAGGTGGCAGAAACACCACCAGAGGAGGCCGAGGCCAACAAGCATTCACTCCTAGAGGAAGAGGAGGCGGTTACAATAACCGTGACAAGAGAAATATCAAATGTTATAGCTGCAATCAATTTGGGCACTATAGCACTGAATGCCGATGGAAAGCTCCGTTGGAGATACGTGAGCAAGCCAACTATGTAGAGAAGCATGATGGAGAAGCATCTGCATTTCTTGTCCAACAAGGACATGGCGAGAAACAAGAGGAGATATGGTATCTAGATACTGGAGCCAGCAATCACATGTGCGGCTACCGAGAGTTATTTGGTGATCTAGATGAGACCAAGCAAGGTCTAGTTACTTTTGGAGATACCACAAAGGTTCCATTCAAAGGTAAAGGCAACATCCCAGTCAAGTTGAAGAATGGCGATTCCAGCTACATCGCCGATGTGTATTATGTCCCAGCCATAAAGCAGAACCTGATCAGCTTAGGCAACTTTTGGAGAGAGGATATAGTTTTTACTCGAAGAATTGTCATCTGACAATTAGAGACAACAATGGGAGATTAATGGCCTACGTGAAAATGTCCAAGAATAGGATGTTTCCTTTGAACATCCAGTATGATGCAACAAGGTGTTTGAGTGCCATCACCAACAGTGAAGAATGGCTTTGGCACCTGAGGCTTGGACATCTGAATTTCACGAGTATGAAGATGCTAGCAAGCAAGAAGATGGTCAAAGGTTTGCCTCACATTGATCATCCAGATGAAGTCTGTGAGAGTTGTGTCCTCAGCAAACAACAGATCCAGTTTTGCCAAAGAAGTCAACTGGAGAGCAAAGAGGCCACTGGAGTTAGTACACACAGATGTGTGTGGCCCAATTACGCCTATGTCGACTGGACAAAATAGGTACTTCCTCACTTTTACTGATGATTTTAGTAGAAAGACGTGGATATACTTTCTGAAGAGGAAGTCAGAAGTATTCAATTGTTTTAAAGATTTTAAAGCAATTGTGGAGAAGCAAACTGGTTATACGATCAGAACAGTGAGATCTGATCAAGGTGGAGAATATACAGCCAATGACTTTGAAGCCTATTGTACACAACAAGGCATCAGACATCAGACGACGCCAGCTTATACACCACAGCTGAACGGTGTAGCAGAAAGGAAGAATCGCACGATTCTTGACATGGCCAGAAGTTTGCTCAAAGCAAAGAAGTTGCCCAAGCAATACTGGGCTGAAGCTGTATCATGTGCAGTGTATCTGTTGAATCGCTGCCCAACCAGAAGTTTGCAAGGAGTCACTCCAGAAGAAGCATGGAGTGGTCACAAACCAAGTGTTACTCATCTACGAGTCTTTGGTTGTGTGGCATATGCAAAGATCCCAGATGCAAGAAGGAGAAAGCTCGATGATAAGAGCGAGAAATGCATCTTTGTCGGATATGGTGAAAGAAGGATGGGATACAGGCTGTATAATCCCATCACGAAGAAGGTGATTACGAGTAGAGATGTTATCTTTGAAGAAGATAAATCTTGGGCATGGAATGGTGATCAAGAAGCAGCCAGATGGATCAACACTGATTTGATCCTTGAAGGTGAAGAAGTACCAACAGTACTTGTCGAAGAACTGTTTATACCAGCAGCTGAACCACAAAGTCCGGTGCACAGATTCCCTGTATTCAACAGGAGGAACACACCAGGAGCATCATCATCAACACCACCATCAGCAACCTCGTCAGAAGGACCAAGAAAGATGCGAAATCTTGAAGAGTTGTACGATACCACTCAGGTTATGGAAGATACAACTCTGTTTTGTTTTCATGCAGATAGTGACCCATTAAGCTTCAATAAAGCTGTCACAGAAAAGAAATGGATAAAAGCAATGGATGAAGAAATACATGCCATTGAGAAGAAAGATACCTGGAAGCTGACTTATCCACCAGAAAAGAAGAAAGCAATAGGTGTCAAAAGGGTTTACAAGATGAAAGCCAAATTAGTGGATAAAGGCTACAAGCAGAGAGAAGGCATTGAAAGGAGAAGTGTTCATGCTTGGCATGACATCCCTCGATTGAGTTTAAGGGGGAGATTTGTTGAATAAACTCAATCCAGAAGCTCCTAGATGGTCAAGGAAGGCAACCACCGCCCAGCCAGCCACCAGCTGCCACCAACCGACCAGCCACCAGCCGCAGCCGCCAGCCGCCAGCCGCCCCAGCCGCCAGCCGCCAGCCGCCCCAGCCGCCAGCCGCCTTCACACTTGAAGAAAGTTTGAATTTTCGTATTCTGTTTTTGTGTATAAATAGAGTGCCCAGCTTATGTTATATGAGTGGAGAGAATAGAGAGAAACACTTGAAAGAGAAAGAGAGAGAGAGAGGGCGTGTATTAAGTTTTATTTTGTGTTATTTGTAAGCTTCGGATTTTGTAATAAAACCAGTGTGTTTTATCCCCTCTGAGTGTTTCAAAGCCACCACCAGTGGTTCCTCCCACCAACAGTAAAGAGAATTCTTAATTTCCATTTCTTTGTTTAGTTTTATGTTGTTTTTAACTCTGGTGTTTACTAGATATGCAGCTGCAAATGTTCCTGGCAAAGCTATTTATGCATTTCGCATTATGGATAAGTTTAGAATGACCCCCGATGAAGAAGCATTTTACTTCCTATTGAATGTTCTTTGTAAAAATGGAAACATTGAAGAGGCTGAAGAGTTTATGCTTGTTAACAAGAAATTCTTCCCATTGGAGGTCGAGGGATTTAACATTATTCTCAATGGATGGTGTCATAACCCAATTTTGGATTATTCCCTAAATTTCACTTTTTTTAAAATAAAAAAAATAAAAAATAAAATAAAGGCTGGCACTGCGGAGAAAGCCAATAAAAAAAAGACTGCAAAAATAGGCAAAAATCGAAGGTCAAATTAAATGCATATTCGAAGGTCAAATCAAATGATTATTGGATGAATTTGCATAAAAATTAAGTCCAATGACATAATTAAATTTTTAATGGGCCAATTTGATTTAATCATGGGTCAAATTAAATTTTAATTATGTTTGAGAATAAATTTAGGTCCAATTGAAGGATTTAATTAAGTGAAAGGACTTGATTATACTTTAAATGGGTCAAATTAATTTGGGGGCTTAATTGGTGAAAAATTAAGTTTGGGAGCTTAATTTGGACTGATTTGAAAAGATTGAAATTTTAAGAGACCAAATTTAATTTTTACTAAGTGAATTGATTGAAAAAATTGAGGGACCAATTGTGAGACCCGAAAAAAATGTCTTGCCTATAAATAGCAGCCTACAAAAATCAGTAAAGGGGGGGGTTCATTTTTGTAATTTTGAAAGGAAAGTAAAAACCTAAAAATCTAAACTTTTCTTCTTCCCTACTAAAAAAGCAGCCGCCAGGGAGACCCCCCCCTCTTTTGGGAAATTTTTTCCTTCTTCTCCGATAACAGCTGGAACCTCCCCCTTCGGATTTTGCTTCTCCCCGGCTTGTTGCTTCCCCAAAACAGCAGCAACATTGACAAACCAAAGAGCCCCGCTAGTTTTCATTTTTGGGCTCCCTAAGCCGCTCCCCAGTTTTAATTTTCTTCCTCCCCAGCCCTTGCACAGCCACCTGCACACAGAGCCGCTCTCACTTCTCCTCCAAAAAAAAGGCTACGGCGAATCCCCCTTTGCCTTGACAAAGCAAGTCAAGCCATCACCATTTCCACATTTTCTCTCATCTTCAAAGCCGAAACCAGAGAAGCCAAGGCAGCCCTCTTCCCGTCTCCTTAGTCTTCCTCTCGGCTAAAAAGCCAAAATCAGCTGAAACCCCACACATCCATCTCCTTTCCTGCGAACCAACCTCCCTTTACTTCCCCATCATCTCTCCATCAACGCCGGTTTCCACCAGCTGATCTTCCCTCTTCAACCGCAGGCGCCATCGCTTATTTGCCCTCTGATCGGACAGCCTCCAGCTCCCCTTGGCCACCACAGCCATGAAATCGCAGGAGCTCCCCATTCCAGCTTCCCACCGACACCCCTGAAAGCATCGGCCAGCAGGTTTTTCCTTCCTCAGCCGCCGTGCACACTAGCCAGCAGCCGTCCTTCTTCCTCCAGCGGTGCCCACAGTCGCTCCCCATGCCTCTAGCAGCGACGCCCCTCTGGTTCGGGTCCTCTTCCTTGCCGGCGATTTGAAACGGAGAAGAAAGAGAAGCCCAAACAACCGGATCTGTGGGATGCAGATATGAAAAAACCGAGAAGAAAAGGGGACAGCTTGCTGTTGTGTTTTGTTCTTTTTGCAGGTGATAGTGGTTATCATTACCGGTGCAGGGAGACGACGCTGAGCAGATCCACCCCGTCTCCTGTTTCTGCTTGCGGCGGCGCGTGAACCCACGCGCCGCCACTGTTCAGCAGTTCCGGCAGTGTCCTTCAATGCAATTTCTGGACTTTTAGGGACTGTTTTTGTAAAATTTAAATTAATTAATGTAATTTGTATTTATTTGTTTTGAATTTATTTTGTGTAAATGTGAATGTAAAAGAAAAGAAAAAAAGAAATAATAATAAAAAAGAGATGTGTGTGTTTGTATTTTTTTTATGTAATTGAATAAAAAAAATGCATGTGTACATTTGTTTAATGAAATTTTTTTTTCTCTTTGATGAGACAGCAGATAATAAAGAAGGATTTAATATTTTGATTGGATCACGGTGTAGAAGTACAAACTTGTACGGAAGTTGTATTTCTAAAATCCGATGAAAAAACAAAATTTTTAAAACTTCTTTAACACATCAAGTCCACGGAGCAGCTTACCTCAGGTAGGGTGTGTTAGGGGTGCTAACACCTTCCCTAACCACAATCAGTCCCTTACCCGCGAATCTCTGACCATGACCAGTCCACCAGGGTTTCCTAGTAACCTCAATTAAATACTAGGTGGCGACTCCTAACAAACCAATTCAAGCAATACAACAACGAGACATAAATCGCCAGCCGATTGCACGCGCGTGGATTTTTCGACGTGCGACAGAATGGCGACTCCACTGGGGAGGTATTGTTTCTGATAATTTTGGACTAAGCTTTGTGTACTTGATGTGTTTAATTTTTGCCATTTTTGTCTTGCTTTATTTTATGCATGCATTTTTAGAATTGTTTCATGCATCACTTGTATTTATTTTTGAAAGCACACACAAGCTTTCTATGTTAGGTGGGGAGTAGCAGTCTACCTCATGACTTTCAGTCGGGGTTCAGATTTGTGAAACATCCAACTATGAGCTGAGTGTTTACTCGGTAATGGCGGTCACATGGTGCCCCAACCATTCCTTGTAAACCCCTATACTGCCTTCACGTGAGGTGGTCACTGGGCAGTTCATAGACCCTTTTGAGACCAGGTAGAAAACCTACCCATGTTCACACAATGACTAGAACCTATCCTTAGGTTGTATGTGCTATCATTTATTTGCATCGGGGTGAACCCTTCTTGAAGCATCTTGAACTCAAGATTTTTGGGTGACACAATGGCCGTCACTCCGAAAATTTTCATTGTAGAGTTTGGGCAAAAATCATGATTTTTGTTCCATCATACATGAGTTACGACCATGTTGTCACCCCTCGAAGGGCGAGTTCATCATATAGACTTCATGTTCATACATTTGTCATGCATGCACCAGAATAAAAAGTAGGTCCCCTTCGAGTCTACAACACCTGATTTTGAGAGAAACATTGGAGACGAAGAGCGTGCTCATCGCAGAATCCATTTCCAAGAAGAGTTAGAGTCTCTGAAAGCAAGTGTGGCTTGCCTCACTAGCTTACTTGAGCAAACACTTAGAAATGCCTCTAGTGAAGGTCCTTCCAATTGGCCAGTCATTTTTGTTCGCAGCCCCAACAAAGACTCAACATGAAGAAATTGGGGGCCCACATGATCAAGAGCCTCAACACAATTTGAAGGTGAATTGCATCATCGTTGTAGAATGGAGCCTGTTCTTGCTCTGCCAAAATAACTACCTCAGTTTGATCATGCCTCCAAAAACTTGATTTTTTGTTTCAACCTATTCTAGTTTTTGTTGGTAATTTGGCTCAAAATTCCACAAGACTTTCCCTGTTCACTAAGCCTTTATCATGTGTTTTGTTGTGTTCATCACATGCCATCATTTTTGTTGTTTCATGCAAATAACACATTGAGCGTAACCTTTAAGCATGAAACCACCGCGCCCAAAATCTTGTGGTGCGTTTCCTCTTTTCTTCCCAAAAACAAAACAGGACCCCATGTTTTCATAAGGATTTTTGGGAATTCAAAGTTTAGTACAAAAACAGAAATCATGTTGATGTTTGTTTGAAACGAATGAGTTCTGGAAATTCAGGTGATTTCTTAGAGAGGTAACCATACACCTAGAAAACCCAAAAAAAAAAAAAACACCATGAAGTGACTTCAAAAGCTGAGTTTTATTTGCATGAATAAGAAATCACTCTGCATACTCGCATGAAAGCAAGGCTTACCGATCCTAAATGCGTGCATTTGAGATGAAGAAAGGCCATCTTTGATAATCCTTTCACAAGGCTGAAATATATCATTTGCAGTCCCCTTTTGAGCCTAATAAATTTTTCTTAAAAAATAACCTTGGCTAGGATCATACCCTACACTGGGGGGCAAGTGCAAAAAAAAAATCCATAATGATTGAAAGTGCCCAAATATCTCTTGGGGGCATGAAAAAGTCTTCAACAATGAAAGTGCCCAAACAATACTAGAGGGCATAAAAGAAAATTTTCAATCATCAAAGGTGCCCGTACAAAGCTAGGGGGCATAAAAAAAATCTAAATGATCCAAAATTCTGAGCATAAAAAAAAGAAAGAAGAAGCTAATTAAATGATGCTCAAAATCAAATGAAGAAAACAAAAACAAAGAGAAAGAGCCCGAGCCCAACACTAGGGGGCACCGTGGATCATTTTTACAAATCAATTCCAAGGTCCAGAAATATATGAACAAAAGAGTTTGGGATATAAGCACTTGTGATCCTTAGTCTTAAAGTCCCTTAAACACCTTTTGAGCCTATAAATATCCTTTTCTTCATAGCCAATAGCCCAAGCCTACATTACGTGCCTAATCAAGCCCTTTCTGATCAAAGGCAAGCAATCTGGATCGGTAGGCAGTGCTTTCTCATGCGAAATAAAATCATTATTCATGCAAATAAAATTAATGCTTTGAAAATGGTTCTCAATAACCCTCAAATTGAAATTTAAACCTTTTGTGACCAACCAGATGTCACTTCATGTTCATCATATTTTCGCCAACGGTTCTCAATAACCCACAAATTGAAATTTCAACCTTTTGTGACCAACCAAATGTCACTTCATATTTTTCACCAAAAAAAAAAAGTTTTCATCACTTCTGAAAACCTCTCCATAGGAATCACTTGAATTTCTTCAGAATGAGTTCGTGTTGAATCGATGTCAAAATGATTTCTGTGTGTGGAATAGCTTTGAAATTCCAAAAATTCTGCATGAAAACAACTCCTTGTCAAACCTTCCTTCACATAGCCTCATCCCCAAACCCGAATTGAATGCTTGGGGGCATGATCAAGCTAGGGGGCAATCAAAAACATCTGGTAAAGCTGGCTCCGTGATTCCCTTTCTAAGAAACAATGGGGAAAAATTAGCAACCCTTGAGATAAAAAGGGCGGAGAACAAAGAAATGATGGCATCAAGTCTTTCCTAGAGGCCAAGATCGTAAGATATTTCTTGAGTAAGCAAGGGGGACAAAAGCCATCAAAGCTTACTATCAGAGACTTAAACTTTTAAGAAAAGGAGAACTCCATGAAGAAAAGGGGACCTATATTTCTCAGGTAAGTATACATGCATATTGTTCATGATGCATTGCTTTCATCCTTGACAGATCGGTGTCTCACCATCACCTCTTTTTGAGCGGGTTGCTGGATCCTAACCTTTTAGGTTGTGTGTTTTCCAACCCTACCTCCTTATGAGGGCGTCTTTTAGCCCTCACCCCTTGGGTAATGTGTTTTCTAACCATACCTCCTTTTGAATGTGCTTTAGAGCCTCCAGCCATCTTAGGTAGTGTGTTTTCTGACCCTACCTCTCCTTTTAAGGGCGCCTTTGAGCCCTCACCACTTTAGGTAGTGCGTTTTCAAACCTTACCTCCTTTCGAATATATCGTCGATACCTCACCTCTCGGGTAGTGTGTTTTTCAACCCTACCTCCTTTAGAGTGCGCCTTCGAGCCCTAACCTCTTAGGTAGTGTGTTTTCCAAACCCTGCCTCTCTTTTTGAGAGCTCCTTCGAGCCCTCACCTCTTGTGTAATGTGTTTTCCAATCTTACCTCCTTTTTTAGTACGCCTTCGAGCCTTAACCCTTTAGGTAGTGCGTTTTCCAACCCTGCCTCTTTTTTAGCGCGCCTTCGAGCTAACAACCCCTTTAGGTAGTGTGTTTTATGACCCTACCTCCCCTTTTGAGTGCGCCTTAGAGCCTTCAACCACTTTAGGTAGTGCGTTTCCCAACCTTACCTCCTTTCGTATGCTCCTTCGAGCCCTCACCACTTTAGGTAGTGAGTTTTCCAACCCTACCTCCTTTTGAATGCTCCTTTGAACCCTTACCCCTCAGGTAGTGCGTTTTCCCAACCTTGCCTCCTTTTGAGAGCTCCTTCGAGCCCTCACCTCTTGTGTGGTGTGCTTTCTAGCCCTTTTTGCCTTCTTTAGAGTGCGCCTTGGAGCACTCACCTCTTAGGTAGTGTGTTTTTCGAACCCTATCTCCTTTCGAGTGCGCTCTTCAGCCCTCGTTCCCCATCGAGTCCTATCATGTCGTCCCTTTGAGACATTTTGCCTTTTCACCCGGGCAGGTCACCCATTATAATCAGACTTCTTTCAAAACTCTTTTCATCTTCCATTTGGGCCGGTTGCCCATAACAATAAAACCACTTTGAAAAATCTCTGCATTTTTCACCACCTTGAAAAATCTTTACATTTTTCACCAATTTTGAGAAATCCTTGCATTTCTCCCCACTCTCAAACTTTTTCACTTGGGCCGGTTGCCCATCACAACAAGACCACTTTGAGAAATCTTTGCATTTCTCACCACTTTGAGAAATCTTTGCATTTCTCACCACTTTGAAAAATCTCTGTATTTTTCACCCCTTTGAAAAATCTCTGCATTTTTCACCACTTTGAGAAATCTTTGTATTTCTCACCACCTCCAAAAATTTTCACCATCTTGAAAAATCTTTGCATTTCTCACCTCTTTGAAAAAATCTTTGTATTTTTCAAAACCTTTCCATCGGGCCGGTTGCCCATTACAATAAAACCACTTTGAAAAATCTCTGCATTTTTCACCACTTTGAGAAATCTTTGTATTTCTCACCACTTTGAAAAATCTTTGCATTTTTCATCACTTTCCATCTAGGCAAGTCGCCCATCACAACAAGATCATTTTTTAGAAATCTTCGCATTTCTCACCACTTTGAAAAATCTCTGCATTTTTCGCCTCTTTGAAAAAATCTTTGTATTTTTCAAAACCTTTCAATTGGGTCGTTTGCCCATTACAACAAAACCACTTTGAAAAATCTTTGCATTTTTCATCATTTTGAGAAATCTGTGCATTTCTCACCACCTCTAAAATTTTTCACCATCTTGAGAAATCTTTGCATTTCTCACCACTTTGAAAAATCTCTGCATTTTTCACCTATTTGAAAAAATCTTTGTATTTTTCAAAACCTTTCATCTGGGCCGGTTGCCCATAACAATAAAACCATTTTTATAAATCTTCGTATTTCTCACCACTTTGAAAAATCTCTGTATTTTTCACCATTTTGAGAAATCTTCGCATTTCTCACCACTTTGAAAAATCTCTGTATTTTTCACCACTTTAAAACATCTTCGTGTTTTTCACCCGGGTAGGTCACCCATGACAATTCGACCATTTCAAAATCTTTGAAAAAAAAAAAAAAAAAAAAAAACATCTTCCTTTTTTCTTCTTTACAACGCTTACTATCTAAAGTCCCCTACGAGACTTGCTATCGTAAGCATTGTAAAGAGGGGGGCAACTGTCATAACCCAATTTTGGATTATTCCCTAAATTTCACTTTTTTTAAAATAAAAAAAATAAAAAATAAAATAAAGGCTGGCACTGCGGAGAAAGCCAATAAAAAAAAGACTGCAAAAATAGGCAAAAATCGAAGGTCAAATTAAATGCATATTCGAAGGTCAAATCAAATGATTATTGGATGAATTTGCATAAAAATTAAGTCCAATGACATAATTAAATTTTTAATGGGCCAATTTGATTTAATCATGGGTCAAATTAAATTTTAATTATGTTTGAGAATAAATTTAGGTCCAATTGAAGGATTTAATTAAGTGAAAGGACTTGATTATACTTTAAATGGGTCAAATTAATTTGGGGGCTTAATTGGTGAAAAATTAAGTTTGGGAGCTTAATTTGGACTGATTTGAAAAGATTGAAATTTTAAGAGACCAAATTTAATTTTTACTAAGTGAATTGATTGAAAAAATTGAGGGACCAATTGTGAGACCCGAAAAAAATGTCTTGCCTATAAATAGCAGCCTACAAAAATCAGTAAAGGGGGGGGTTCATTTTTGTAATTTTGAAAGGAAAGTAAAAACCTAAAAATCTAAACTTTTCTTCTTCCCTACTAAAAAAGCAGCCGCCAGGGAGACCCCCCCCTCTTTTGGGAAATTTTTTCCTTCTTCTCCGATAACAGCTGGAACCTCCCCCTTCGGATTTTGCTTCTCCCCGGCTTGTTGCTTCCCCAAAACAGCAGCAACATTGACAAACCAAAGAGCCCCGCTAGTTTTCATTTTTGGGCTCCCTAAGCCGCTCCCCAGTTTTAATTTTCTTCCTCCCCAGCCCTTGCACAGCCACCTGCACACAGAGCCGCTCTCACTTCTCCTCCAAAAAAAAGGCTACGGCGAATCCCCCTTTGCCTTGACAAAGCAAGTCAAGCCATCACCATTTCCACATTTTCTCTCATCTTCAAAGCCGAAACCAGAGAAGCCAAGGCAGCCCTCTTCCCGTCTCCTTAGTCTTCCTCTCGGCTAAAAAGCCAAAATCAGCTGAAACCCCACACATCCATCTCCTTTCCTGCGAACCAACCTCCCTTTTACTTCCCCATCATCTCTCCATCAACGCCGGTTTCCACCAGCTGATCTTCCCTCTTCAACCGCAGGCGCCATCGCTTATTTGCCCTCTGATCGGACAGCCTCCAGCTCCCCTTGGCCACCACAGCCATGAAATCGCAGGAGCTCCCCATTCCAGCTTCCACCGACACCCCTGAAAGCATCGGCCAGCAGGTTTTTCCTTCCTCAGCCGCCGTGCACACTAGCCAGCAGCCGTCCTTCTTCCTCCAGCGGTGCCCACAGTCGCTCCCCATGCCTCTAGCAGCGACGCCCCTCTGGTTCGGGTCCTCTTCCTTGCCGGCGATTTGAAACGGAGAAGAAAGAGAAGCCCAAACAACCGGATCTGTGGGATGCAGATATGAAAAAACCGAGAAGAAAAGGGACAGCTTGCTGTTGTGTTTTGTTCTTTTTGCAGGTGATAGTGGTTATCATTACCGGTGCAGGGAGACGACGCTGAGCAGATCCACCCCGTCTCCTGTTTCTGCTTGCGGCGGCGCGTGAACCCACGCGCCGCCACTGTTCAGCAGTTCCGGCAGTGTCCTTCAATGCAATTTCTGGACTTTTAGGGACTGTTTTTGTAAAATTTAAATTAATTAATGTAATTTGTATTATTTGTTTTGAATTTATTTTGTGTAAATGTGAATGTAAAAGAAAAGAAAAAAGAAATAATAATAAAAAAGAGATGTGTGTGTTTGTATTTTTTTTATGTAATTGAATAAAAAAAATGCATGTGTACATTTGTTTAATGAAATTTTTTTTTCTCTTTGATGAGACAGCAGATAATAAAGAAGGATTTAATATTTTGATTGGATCACGGTGTAGAAGTACAAACTTGTACGGAAGTTGTATTTCTAAAATCCGATGAAAAAACAAAATTTTTAAAACTTCTTTAACACATCAAGTCCACGGAGCAGCTTACCTCAGGTAGGGTGTGTTAGGGGTGCTAACACCTTCCCTAACCACAATCAGTCCCTTACCCGCGAATCTCTGACCATGACCAGTCCACCAGGGTTTCCTAGTAACCTCAATTAAATACTAGGTGGCGACTCCTAACAAACCAATTCAAGCAATACAACAACGAGACATAAATCGCCAGCCGATTGCACCCGTGTGGATTTTTCGACGTGCGACAGATGGTGTAATATATGTGTTGATGTATTTGAAGCAAAGCGAATTTGGAGGGAAATGTCAAAATATTGTATTGACCCTGATGCAACTACTTATACACACATGATTTCTTGCTTTTCAAAGGTTGGGAATCTTTTTGATTCACTGAGACTTTATGACGGGATGAAAAAAAGAGGTTGGGTCCCGGGCATTGAGGTTTATAATTATTTGGTTTACGTATTAACTCGTGAGAATTGCTTGAAGGAAGCTCTCAAAATTCTTGACAAAATGAAAGAAACAGGGTTGCAGCGAGATTCTGCTACTTACAATTCGATGATTCGTCCTTTGTGTGAGGCAAAAAAGCTAGAGGATGCTAGAAGTTTAATGGCTGCCATGATAGAGGAGAACGTCAGCCCAACAATAGAAACCTACCATGCATTTCTTCAGGGTATTGTTTTTGAAGAAACTTTTGAAGTCCTTGATCGAATGAAGATAGCTGGTTTAGGTCCCACTGAAGATACCTTTCTCTTCTTGCAAAGTTCTTCAAACTAGAGCAACCTGAGAATGCATTAAAGATATGGGTGGAAATGAAGCAGTATGAAGTGGCTTCCAATTTGACACATTATACAGTAATGGTGGAAGGACTAGCAAGGTGTGGTTTATTAACCAAGGCTCGAGAATACTATGCTGAGATGAGGTCAAATGGATATTCAGATGATCCAAAGATTCAGAAAATGTTGAAAGTGCCAGTTCAAGACAAGAGTGACAAGAGAAACAAGCTGGGAGGGCAATTTAAGAGAAATCAACATGTGAGTCACAAGAAAGGCAGTATGGTCAGACGGAAAAGTCATTGACACCAGTTGAGAAAAATACCGGGATATTGATCTCAGAAATCATAGATGAGAAAAATTCTTTTCACCAGATATCAATCTCTCATTTTATTGCAAGAGGTTTTATTTCAGAGACCCTTGCAGTATACACGCAGGTAATGTTGCCAAGTACCCATTCTGGCTTGTGATGTCGTTCCTGATAATTCTTATAGATTTCTTTGATAACTCTTCAGTGTGGATCTAGTTTGGGAATTGTCTACATCATGGGAGAGTTCTCTTGCTTCTTTGTAATTCATATCTCTCAGATTGCATAGAAAAAGCCTTAACAAATGTCTGATGAGGCTCAGATTAATCCCCACATTTTCCAGTTATATAATAAATGTAGGAAAAGCCTTGACAAATTTGAGATAAAAGGGCTGTCTTGCTGAATGTGACTGGAATCAAGCGGGTACAAGTGATGATAAATTTTTTCCCTATGAGGGTAGGTGGAGGAGAAAGAATTTGAATTCACTATTTGTTGAATTATAGATCCTTGAGGATTTCAGCAAAGAGGGACGGAGGTTTTCTCCATGGTGAATTTGTTTTTGACAAATGCATTGGTTACAAAACTTCTGAGGTTGTAAGCTTTAATTACTTCGATGCCATCTATATTTCTTTCTTATATGTCTTCAGTTGAATATGTGATTTGTTTCTTCAGTTGAATTTGTGATTCTTTGTAAAAATATCGGGGTTAGAATGCTTGATAGTTATTTAACCTTTTGAATTGAAATATTGCTGCTCTTAGTTGATCATATTTAACTGCATATGCTGAAATTTCAACCATCTGGGAATGACCTGCAAATTTTTGGGAAATTTATGATGTGGAAAAACCTTGGATTAGGCTCGATGCAATGACAATAGTAATAATACTTGTGCTCTGTTTACTAACAACAGGTAAAAATTCTGTTTTCCCCAACTGATTGTCTATAGTTATTCCCTACCTTTAATTCATCCTTTCATACTTATGTGAAAGGTAGCTTTGACGAGGCCCAAATTCTCAAGTAGGAGGGGGCATCTCTGCATGACTGGTTTCAATCCTTGGAGGAGCAAAATCTCAAGCACCTTCTCTTATGTGAAAGGTAATCTAGCCAGCATTTCTTAAGAATAATACCGAGACAATATGTACTATATTTTTCCTTTGTTGCCTGTAAATATCGTGTCTGTGGTCCACGGCATGTGCCTAGTGTGTCTCCGTCTTTATTAGCTGGTAGAACAGGTAGAGTGAATCAGGTTCCGGACATACTCTTAAAACGTTTTCCAGGCAATCAAAGTTCATGTATTAAGTACCTCCTCTTGTCATTGTGAGGAGCATTAGAGATGTAATGACATCCTGAACCATGTCTATTGTGTTTGTAAACATACAAAACCGATTGCTGAAATGTTTCTTCTCTAGCTTTTAGCTTGTCTTGAAACTCTCATCTATTTTTCCCTTTCCAAGATTCACTTGCAGACAGACAGATCCACTGGGACCATTCCAATGAACTTAACCTTACCTAAGGAAGGAGGGAAAAAGAAAGCTCCATGCATTCCATGGTTATAAAACCTGGCTTGAGGTCGACTCAATAATCTGCTGATTTATAACCTAGCTCAGGTCAGATTTTATTTTGAACATGTTTAGAAATTGATCTGATTACACTTAATTTTACCTGGATAAACTCCACTGACTTGATTGACATGATCAGGTCAACTTCAAATTGTTTTTTCCAAAATAGTTTCTTGACTAGAATCTTCAACCAGATGAAACCCTAGACTATAACTACCATGCATTCGCAATTTCAAATATAGTCGCCAACGGCTGCCTACCCATTTCTGTTTTTAATTTACTTGTCCGTTGGACATGGACATTTTGTCTTGAGCTGAAGAAACTGGACCATGTAACTAGAACACTAGAGGCACGCCTACGAAAGCAATTGCGGTTTCTTTTTAAAAATCAAGCGCAGCATCAGTTTTAATGCAATGATAACTTGTTTCAAATGACTTTAGTTATTATTAAATTAATTATAAACTATAAACTAAATTAAATTTTCCAAGAGATTGTTGTTGTTCTGCAATCCAATTATTCAATAAAAAAAACTTATTTCATATAAAAAAACAAGAAAAGTATAGGCATGGCAGCATAATCATTGACTGTGATAATGCAAACGGTAATGTGATGCATGCCTGAATCACTTTCAAATTTTTTCTTGGATCTTATAAAAGAGGATTGCCCTAGTCAAGTGTATTAAAAAAGGTGCTCTTTGTCATCCTCACTCACTAACTCTTTACTGTCCAAGAAAAGAAAGTAGCCGAGAACCAAACAAGTCACTGTGAAATGGTGTCCAGGCTCATCTTCTTTTGCTTCTTCATCCTCTTCTCCGCCATTGCTACCACCGCTACTGACCACATTGTTGGTGCTAATAAAGGCTGGAACCCTGGAATCAACTATACTCACTGGGCGAACAACCACACCTTCTATGTTGGTGACCTTATCTGTAAGCCTCCCCCTCTCCTTAATTAGCTCTATCTATACATCAAGTCTGTTTATAAACATCAGTTTGAGTTTAGCCAGAAGATCAAAACCCAGTTCCCATTTATAATTGAAGTGTTTGCTTTGGCTTTGTCAATGTAGCTTTTAGGTACCAAAAGACACAGTACAATGTCTTTGAAGTGAACCAGACTGGTTATGACAACTGTACAACAGAAGGAGCAGTAGGCAACTGGACCAGTGGCAAAGACTTCATACCTCTTAACAAGGCCAAGAGATACTACTTCATTGGTGGGAATGGGCAGTGTTTCAATGGCATGAAGGTTACTATTCTTGTTCACCCTTTGCCAACACCACCAACATCTGCTACCATGGCTGCTGACGTGAAATCCTCAGATTCTGCAGCTCCATTGGTTTTCCATAAGGGGTTGGTGGGCTTGAGGGCTTTGGTTTTGGCAGTTGCTTCAATTTGGTTTGGATCTGGTTGGATCTAGTAGCTAGATGGTTAGTGATTTAATTTGCTGGTTGAAAAGCTCATTGGAACTGTATTAATTCTGGTTTTCCCCCTATCATTGCTCAAATTTTCTTGCATTCTCTTTCTGGATGTTATATTATCTAGATTTCTTGAAAAATCTGAATCTTTCTTTCTTTTTTGGCCACCTTTTTACTCTTTTCTTTCGTTTTGGATGAGAACAACTGAACAAGTACCACAGCTAGATTCTAACCTCTTTTTTTTTTAAATCATGTGTTGAGAATTCGATTCTGGATCATGTTCTACCAGGTGCCTCAACTTTGCTTATGTGCCAATATTAGTTTAGTGTGCCTGTCAGCGACGTACACTGCAGGCCGTGCCAAAGTTTTTCACTTTTTTCAGCCCAAAAAAACATGTTTAGGGTATGATTATGTTTTCGAAGAAATTTTAAAAATTGATAATATGATAAAAAAAAAATATGGCAATAATAACAACAAATAAATTTAAAAAATAATGTTTGTTTTGGGTAAAGCTGGGTTAACATGTAAAACTCGTGGTCTAATGTATAAGATTATGATAATCCTATAGAAGGATAGTATCTACAAAAATTAACTATAAGAAAGCACTTGAATAAAAATCTAAAACAACCCTGTCCAATCTTCTAAACTTGTGACACGAAAGGTTAATAAAATCTCGATTAATTAAATTTTGAGAAATGAAATCGAAAAAGAAAGTCCAGCAAAAACAAGATTAAAAACAAAATAAATGGCAATTAAGAGAATAAAAATTAAATTTAACGTAAAATCAAATAAATTGAAATATTAAGAGATGTAATTGAAGAAATTATTCAATTAAGAGAATAATAAAAAAAATCATAATAAAATTATCTAATTAAGGGAGAAATCCTCCAAGGGCATAATAGTAAATTTACTATGAAAATAAAAACAAAAAAACTATTATACCCTCACTTCCAAGTTTATTTGTGTTATGTTTAAAAAAGAAAAAAAAAATTATTTTATTATTTCAATTCATAATGACACTAAGTCTATACCTTTTAGTTTTTTCTTTAATTGTATAATGTGTTATGATTTCCATTTATTAGTATTTTATAGATACAGAGTAATACTTTAATTATCTAGAAAAACCGAGTTAGGGAAAAAAACAAGAACTTTCTATTCAAATGCAATGTTTCTCCATTTAAAATATATACTAGAAAAATAGTTTTTTCGTTTTTCAAATTTATATCGAGCTTGAAAAACATATTTTAGAAGTTCTTTATAGTTTTTATTATAAATCTAATATAATTTTTTTTAGTTAATAACATAATTTTTCCATGATACTTTTGAATTTGAATAAAATAAAATCAATATTCTATGATTAGATTATTTGTGATGATTATTATAAATTATGGTATGATTTTTATAAAAACAGTTATAATCTTGATATACTTGTAATTTTTTGATGTAAAAAGAAAAATTGTCTTTGTTTTCAACAAATAAATGTGTTTTTTAATATTTTATTGAAAAAAAAAACTGAAAAAGGGAAACAAAAACAAAAAAGAAAATGTAAATCTTCAAAAACAAAATTCAGAAAGTAGACCTATTATTAGACATTGGCTATAAAGTTAGCATCATGGGTAGTAGCTAAACTTTAACGGGATCGAAGTGGAACATTTTTGGATTTATGAGAGTTAAAATATAGCTTATATATCCTAAATACTGGGAAAAAAAAATCCTCATTTTCTCATAATATATTATCAAATGGAAACATTCTTATTTACCATTACTAATTCTCCTGATTTCCATGCCATGCACGGGCAAATAAATAATCGATATATTCATCATTACGTACCATCATAATCCTAAAATGATTATTAGCCACTGGTCCAACTTTCGATTAAATTCACCCCTATATTTTATCATTAAATGTTATATGTTGAGACAAGTCCTTGTATAGAGCTCCAGGAGGCCTAAAATGTCCATTCGTTCTCCTTGTATACATCCTCCGAGAAAAAGAAAGAAAAAAGGATAATGGAGCCGGGAAGGGTTAGCTCTTTCTCTCTCTTTCTGTTTTTTTTGTTTTTGTCAATTATAAAAACTTAAGTTAGCTTACATGTATTTCAATTAATTCTTCAAGATTCTAAAGTTAATAATCATGTAATTCTTCAATAATTCTAAGATTTATAATACTCAAACTGATAATTTCTAGAGAACAAACACAAAAATTAACAAGCTGAACCTTCTAATTAGCTCTGTTTTGATAGCTGCGGTGGCGGTGGGATTGCTAGCAGGGCAGTCCACAGCCTCCTTTTTTGTTATTACATGAGCTGCTGATTGTTTCAGGCAATGCCATCAGAAGTCCGGGCCCCTGGATAGCAATTGGATCACAAAGCCGTTCTTTCTGCAGCCTTGTTTGTGCTTTATCTTCATGCTCTCGCATCAGCTCCATAGATAACCCTCGTAGTTCTCTTCTCTTAACCTACAGATGTAACTAAGAGAAAGCAGGAAAACGTTTGTTAACAAATCACACGAGCAAAATTTAATTAGTTTTCTTCGTTTCATGTCATTGATTATAAGTCCATACCATGCTATTAACTCAATAAATAAAGAAATCTACTAATCAAGATCCATTATTTCTCTTAAAATTAAATTATTTTTTAAAATTGTTCATACAAAAAATGAAATTATAAGATCTTTTTTTATATATAATAATAAGATTATAGAATCCTCTACGATGTGATTATTACTCATGGATTGTTTGTGGTGGGATTATCATTTTAAGTGACAGACACACTATTAAAAATAAAAAATACAGAGATCATCACTAAAAGTAAAAAACACAACAACAAAAACATGAACTTGTTGCTTTAATTTGCTTTCTTGTTTTTGTTTTTTTTTTATATTTTTACTGTATAGGATTGCACCCCACGACAAATATAAAATCAAAAGCAAAAACAAAAACAATCTAAACTCCATGAGTTTGGGTCCATGAATGTTCTCATGAACATAATATTTGCTTAAATTAACAAGGAGAAGTCTTGTTGAAATTGTCGCACGTGTGCGGCGGCGCGGCGATCGTCCACCCTCAAAGAAAAATCGAAATATTTATTCATGGAAAATAGGGAGAGAGACAAGGAATTCTTGTCTCTACAAGTGAAAAAATTGGAATGGGAGTCGCCTCCTAGTATTCTGGTTACTAGGAACCTTAACTGGTCTTTAGAGATCGGGTACGGAGACTGGTTGCGTAAAGGGAAGGTATTAGCACCCCAACTACGCCCTACCTAAGGTAGGCTGCATTGTTTTAATGTCTGATAAAATCTAAAATCGTGTGGTTTTTGAATTGTTGGTTCGTTTACGGTTTAAGAAAAGTCCTCCTCCGTAAGGAGATCCTTATCTTTATCGGGTAAAAAACTAACTATTCGAAGTCGTCAAAAGAAAATATCTTTTTAATATCAGGAATACGATTTACGTATAAATTCATAATCCTTGATACTAAAATTAAACAAAATAAAATATTTTGTTGTTTTTGAGATTTTGGCCAATGTTCTCTTGACTTTAATAAACTGGTTATTAAAGCCAAAATGCATGCTAAAATATTGTTTTTTGACATATGAAAAATACGATATGATATTTTAGATTTGAGACACTTGGCCGTATGCACAAAAATGTTTTTTTTTAATTTTTTGTATTTTTGAAGTTTGTGACAAAAAAACCGGGTATTTTAATACCCGATTTGTATTTTTACGACATAAAAATACTACCCGATATTAATAAAAATAACATAAATAAAAAATGGGAACATCATAAATATTTTTTAAAACAATAATATTTTTTCTTTTTTTATGGGCCGGATCAGGCCCAATTGCATGGGCTGGGCCAAACCTGGCCCTTTTACATGGGCTGGGCCGAACATGGCCCAAATGCATGGGCTGGTTACTGTGCACATAGTAACCGGGTTACTGTGTGCACAGTAACCAGAGAATTAATTAGCGTGCATAGTAACCGGGTTACTGTGCACACAGTAACCCGTGAATTAATTAGCCAGTTACTGTGCACAGCACAGTAACTAGCTAATTAATCTTCATCTGCTGCAGAACGTAAACGTTCTGCATGCAGATGAAGCCGAAGCCGAAGCAAAAAAAATGACAGTGGAGAAAGTTACCTGGAACGGTGTTGATGCTGGCAGCAGCTGATGCGGCAGGGGTGGGGTGGCGGTGCTGGCGGTTCGCGGTGGCCGGCGGTTTTCCTTCTCTCTCTCTCTCCTCTGTATTTTTCTGTTTTCTCCTCTGCTGCTCCTTCTTCTTCTGTGTTCTCCCTTCTCTCTCTTTTCCCCTCTCTTTGCTCTCCCTTCTCTTCTCTTCCCCCTCTCTCGGTCTTTTTTTTTTTTTTTTTTTCGGCCCTCCATTTATAGGAAAACAGGGGAGGGCAACGTGCTGGGGCGACCACTGTTGGCCGCCCCCTCCACTACCTTTCAACAGATAAAAAGCCAGGCAAGTGGGTGAATTGTGGGCGTCTTATTGCGCCAAAGCCGGGAAAGAAAGTAGGCGAAAAGAGAAGAAAAAAAAATTCTTCTTCCCCTGCTTCGCTGCGTGTCCAGGGGAAGAAGATGATGGTGCCGTTCAAAACGGCACCGTTTTGGGTTTTTTTTTTTTTTTTTTTTTAAACAGTGCATGAAACGGCGGTTTCATTTAAATGGATTTGGCGCCAAAACGCGTCAGATTCAAATTTCGGCCCTCCATTTGCGCGCGTTTTACAATTTAGTCCTTGGTCTCGGATTTCTTCAATTCAGTCCCTAATTGGCCATTAAACCTCAATATTTATGCAATTAAGCCCCTGATTTGACCAAATTAACTTCCAAAAATTATAATTTGACCCTAGAAAATTAATTTCTCCTAATTAAAGCCCAAATTAACTCCAAAATCAATTTTTCTTGCAATTAAAATCTTCATAAATGCAATAAACCTTTAATAAAATTTCATTGAGTCCATAAACTTCTGATTTTGCATTTTTCTTCCACAAATTGAATTTTCTTTATCATCGGGGCTCTCATCAGTCAATGATATACTGTCAAAAATTAATTTTTGATTTTTGAACATCCTCAATCAATTTTTGAGCATTTCTAGGGCGCTCTGGTATTTTTTCACTATTATATATTTTTTGATAATATATTTTTTGAATTTTATTATTTTTTATGTGGGGACCAAAAAATGGGTTACAACAGAAATAATATACTTTTATAAGTTTTTAGCACTTTAATTATGTGAAGTCTCGCTTAAATCAACCATGCATTAATTAACGTTTCCTTAATTGATAGCATTTAGATCGGGGAGGGGGGGGGATCGAATTTCACTGGTTTAAGGAAAGTAGCACTACAAAAACACCATCTTATTATCGTCGCTAAAAGTCCCCACCCCTTGCTAAAACTGTCGCAAAAGGGTCGAATACAGATGCTCGAGTTGATTTAGTGACAGAAAACCCCGAAATGGGGGATTTTCTCACGACTACGTTGAAGGCTGTGGTTTTGACTATAGCGACACTCTTTTGTGTCGCGAAAAATGCTCATCTTTTGAAAATAATTCATTTTCAATTCTCAAATTCAGATTTGGATGCTGCAAAAGAATTTTATAAATATGTATAAACTTTCCAGATTTCGGAATCAACATGAAGGCATACAATATGAAATCATAAAATCATCACAATTTCTTTAAAAGGCCATACAAAATAAGAAATACCTTGTGAATGTGCAAAATACATAATATTCAGGAGATCAAAAGCAATAAACCTCCATGAATCCATCAGCACAAAATACAAAAATATTCAAAGTACATTAATTGCAATGGAACTTACTAGTTCGATCATACAAAGAGAAAACCATGCAAAGTATTTAAATCATAAGTACTTTGTCACCACCATCTTTCATTCTCCTCTCATACTGAAAATTGCATTAATTAAATCACGAAAAGGGTAGAGGTGAAACTAAAATAATAAAAATGAACAAATTTATAATAGCAAAAAGAGTGAGGGAAGCCTTAAAAGACTAGTCTTTGCATCAAGTTAAAGGACCAGCAAACACGAAGAAAAATTCACCGATGCTTAGGGTACTGGCTTGACAATAATTGAGCATGTGAATTCCTTTTCCTCGTTAATGGCTTTGTCATTTATCTATAATCAAGATAGCAACACAAAGTTCTTTACAATATATCTTCTAAGAAGGAAAATACAGCTATCGTAGCATCAAAACGTTGAGACAGGAAGTGTCCAGGATGTAATGATAATAATCAAGCATCAAGACAGGTTCAAATTAACCTAGCCAGATCACTTGGATTTGACTTGGAAGGTCAACCAGATCATGGATTGATTTTCTGGCTGCTTGGATTTAATATTATTAATATTCAAAATGATTTTGAGCCGGACTCTGAATTATCGAGTCATTGGGTTTGATCTGCTGAATGAATGGTTGCTCCTTACTTCCGATTCTGGGTTAAAAGGAAAAGAAAGTCTTTTCCTTAGCAGTAAAGAATACAAAAAGAAAAAAAATAAAAAAGAATAGGCTATGATTTTTGGGAATTCAAAAGGGAATCTTACTATGTAAACCAATTTACAATACTTTTATCTTTTCTTAATTATTCTTCCATTATATATTTAAAAGCTCTGTGATTTATTAAATAAATTTCAAAATGCGTTAGACTATAATTATATAATCCATGATTTTAAAGTTTTAACTAGAGTTCACGCAATTTATTATTTTGTTTTTATTACTGATACGAAATTATATAATACATGATGATGACTTGTCTAGCTCCTGGCTAGTCAAAAAAAGACCACCGAAATCAAAGGAGCAATCATCTCTACTAGCTGCCACCAATTTCAAAGATTGGTAACCAAATATATATATATACATCAGATTGGTGCCCCGCACCAAGCAATGTTCTTAAAAACATAAAAAAGATATGAGACATGGATCATTCATTTTATGGGGTTTAATAAGATAATTAATTTAATAACATGATAAAAAAATATTGATCATAAATAAAATGATTTCTAACATAATTAATTATAAGAAATAAGTTAGTTATATCATACTTGAAAGTAAAAGAAAAAAATAAATTAGCGACTTCTACCTATACAAAGACAAGTGCAATACATTCATCATTTATCTTTTTTTTATTAACATTAATATTTATTTAGTTACAAAAGCACCCCATCTTCAACTTGAATATATATATATATATATATAAATAAGATAAAAAATAAAAAAAACCCTTGAACATTAGCTAAAGAATTTCTTATTTTAAATATAACTAAGTCTTTTCACTATATTTTAAAAAATAATAATTTAAACAGTCCCTTGAGGGAGACGGTTCATTAATTTTTGCTTTTAATTATAAGTTAGTAATTTTACTATATAGAAAATATAAAAATACTAGATTATCCTTCGTAGCTAAGTCAAATATTTTTTATGAGAAAAATAAAATTATTATTTTACTGTTACAATCAACTATGCAAAAGAGCATAAAGCTACGTTGAAACCACTTTCCGTTAGTTTTTTTCAATATTTCAAAAGCAAAGATGATATCCAATCAGGGGCACGTAGAAGCAAAAGGGGGCAACTGCCCCCTTAATTGTTTTTATAAATATTTTTTATATTAAAATATAATATAATAATATGGTGAGGGGTTGATACACGCAGTTATTATTGTTGACTTATTTTTTAATATAATAAATAATATATATAATATATGTACAGCACCCCATCTTATTTCTCATTTCCTTAAACTTTCCCCCTTTTTTTTTTTCTTTCCGCTAACTATTCAAGAGCTTTTCTACTCTTTTTTTAACTGCTCTCTTTCTTATACAATTTTTTTTTTCTCAAATCCAGTTAAACAACTTTAGGTAAATTGTTTTCATTTTTTTATTTGTTTCATTATTTAATTTTATTTTTTATAATTAGTTATTAAAAATATTAGGATTTATAATAATTTAAAGGCTTTGATATATATAATATTTTTAATCAATTAAAGATAAATAATAGCTGACTAAACAATAAGATTTTAAACAATAGGCATTGATTTAATTGTTTTGAATTAATTAAAAGTTATATTATTTTCAATTGAATTGTTTACGATATGGAACTAAACTGTTGTTGTTAGTAAATAAAGATTGTTGTTTGCAGAATTAAAATTATTTTAGCTTGAGATTGATCCTTTTTATGATGTTAATTTCCTTGTGCCTTCCTATAAAATAACTAGGACATATGATTAAATAATTCATATTTTATTTGATTTTTTTCTTTTCGTTAGACAATTTGTGTTTTGATGGAGAAGAATTAACACCTGCGTATAACACTGATTTTAATCAGTGCATGTTGTTTTTTTCTTAAAAAAAAAACAATTTTTTTGTTTTTAAAAATGATTTGTCATGATAAATTTAGACTATCAATCCTGATCAATATCTATGCATTATGTACAACATGCTATATAATAATAGAATATAAAATAAATTTTGATGAATTAATATTTATTTTATTATAAATTTTATAAATAAAATTTATGATTATTATGTAACTAATTCATGTATTCATGATGTTACCTAAATATCAAGGAGTGAGTACATACTCTCAGGACAAGAAGTAAAGAGATACATGTCTCCAGGATGTTACCTAAATAAACAAATCTTAACCGAAGAAGAAAGATATAACATTACCATGAACCAGAAATATCTGCATCCAATCAGAGACAAGGAAAATGAAAAATCATTCATCCGATTTCTCGAAGAACACAGCTTCACATCCATCACGTGTTAACAGATTACAGCTTCCATCCTATGTGCCTCTCAGCAAATGAAAACCCCACGATAAATGGAAGCAAACAGAGAAAATTTACTGAACCTACTCTGCGTTGGATCCTTGTTTTCTCCCTGACCTACTACACAACTTGGAAGGTGGGGAGGAAGAAAACTCAAAAGGTAGAGGCCACCACATTCTGGTGCAACATAACATAGCGTGCCTCTCATGCTTGTTGTACTGCTTAACTCGCGACTAAAAAGATCTCCACTCCACATATCACTTCCAGTAGATCGCGCAATCTTTTTCCTCCACCCCCTTCTGAAACTGAACTCCCCATTTTGATCAGTATCGTTTTGGTTCTGTTCTCCCATTTTCTCTCGTCTATGAAATCTAAACCTGCGACCAAGATCAAAATGTGGAATTCTAAACCCTCCTTTCCACTTTGTTTCAAGATTCTTCAGCTTACTACCCTTCTGGTTTATCCCATCCAAGTGCTGCTCATCCTTCCACCACTCTTGCATCTTCCTATTTTTCTTCCGATGATTTTTCCTGCCTTCATGTTCCTTCTTCTCAAATCCACTAACATGATTTTCAAACTTGAATTCTTTTAATCAAGGAGGTTCGTTTGCATCGTCTAATTTATCTAATGGGACCATACGACTCAATTCTTTTCTTCCAGGAGCACTTCTCTTCTCGTCATCCCAATCTAGATTTGCTGAGGGGCAATCTTGGCTCCCTATCCACTCCATGACATAATCTTTACTACACAATTCACCACTCCCATTATAGCATGTTCTGTTATTTTTTGACGAAGAAGAAGCTTGTAAAGCAAGAGCAAAATCTACCTCGTGACAACTCTCCACAGGAGTACCATTTGCTGGTGTCTCTGAAGTCACATTCCCAGAAAGCTCTTGACTCTTCCATAGCTCTTGACTAAACAAATCCACTCCAAAATCCCCCTCCCCTTTAATCCTTGATAACCCAAAATCTGAAATCTTTGCTCTCAAATCAAAATCAAGCAAAACGTTGCTTGGTTTAATATCCCCATGAATCACAGGTGGGTCACATCCACGGTGCAGAAACTCAAGTGCTTTTGCAACATCAAGAATGATACTAATCCTTCTCTCCCAGCAAATACTCAAATGACCATCCCCAAATAACAATTCTTGCAAGCTTTTATTTGGCACATTCTCGTAAACAAGTAAGCGTTTATTCTTTTCAACACAGTACCCCAAAAGAATAACCAAGAAAGGTGATCTTAAGCCACCAAGAATCTGCAACTCATTCTGAAACTCTCTCTCTGATTGCAAGGAAAGAGTATCAAGCCTCTTAATAGCATATAACTTGCCATCTCTTGCAATGCCTCTAAAGACGGTAGCAGTAGCTCCTTTGCCAATAATATTTGCATCATCAAAATCATCAGTGGCAATCTTTAGCTCTTTGTATGAAAACCTTTGGAGCCTTAAAGGAGCACTAGAGTCAAAAGGGATGGTTCTTGAACGATTCAAAAGTGTGCACCAAAGATGGTAAAGAAAGTAAACAATTGCAAAGATTAGCACCACAGAGGCTGAGATTGTGAGTGTCAAAAACAAGATTCTGGTTTTGGTTAAGAAACCGGGTCTAGGATGGTCAGAACTTGGAGATATGGGTCTTGAAGGCATGGTCTGGTGGTTTGAAATTCTGGGTTTCTAGTGTTAATTAGCTAGCTAGTTTGGTCTCAAGATTTGGTGAAGAAAGAAAACGTGTCGATGGGATGCTCGTTTCTTTTTCTTCTTGGGGTGGGGGTGTTTAGTTTTTATTTGCACTTCTTGTTGCAATCTGTATCCAATCTTATAAGTTGCTTTACAGTAGGATAATCAAAGTGAAATGATAATGTTGTTTACAATAATAGTCAATGACATTGATAATAGATTCTTAATTTTTAATTCTAGTGATACTGTTATTCGCTGATCATTTTCTTTTTTAAAAAATAAGTGATTAGGAGACGAACCATCAATTAGAAAAAGATGGTGGCGCAGGGAGGGTCCCAAGATGCTTTTGACTAAAGAGGAAGTTTGAGAAGACAAAGTCCGAAGCAGCACGGATAAGATAAAGAAAATGGAGGGAACATGGATTACAGTGCAGCAGAAAGTAATTCTTGTCTTAAGCACTGTAAGGAGGCGCGTGGTGTTTATGGTCTTGGACTTTGGATCTGGGTGGTTGAGATGCCAAAAGTGGAAGAGATAGTGGAGTACAGATGCTTTGCTTGCTACTAATGGGGTTTTGGGTTGATCCTCCGAGAAAGAACATCGATGCTTAGCCAAACTGAACTGCCACTTTCAAACTTGAAATTAATGCAAGAATCTGGATAGTTCATGGGAGATAAAGTGTACTTCTGTCCAATCTAGTTTTTGGCAAATCACTGATTCCATCACGAAGAATTTATTCCGTATATTGTCTAGTTGTGTCAGAAAGAAGAAGCAAGGGCCATGTTGCTAAATTGTAATCCAGGGCAACTAGCTAGTAATTCAGAAGAATTATAGGCTTGATCTACTTGTGATAATTTATTTTTCTTAATCTCTAATAATAAAGATCTTATGTGTTGTTCAGATTAGATCCTTTAAATGTTTTATTGGTGGATCTAGATTTCTATCTAAATCTCTGTGTTTATGGATTTTTGGTTTTCCTTTCCTCCCACTAAAAGTTTAGCCTCTCTCTTTTGTTTAGTTTTGTTTTTTTTTTGTTTTTTTATTTTGAAGTTTGCTTCCTTTATTGTTGAGCTGTCCTCTCTTCTAAATAAGGTCATGGTGTTTGTAGCTTATTGATTGAAAGATATTGACATCGACTAGTAGATGAGTAGTAGATGAGGATCGTTCATCAATAGAGTTTAGTAATGCATTCAGTTCTTTGTTGATTCATGGCAAACCTATCTATTAGTATATATTAGTATATGATGTTTGTGTAGTTTGTAAATGAATAAAAAAATAATTATTATTATCCATGTAAAAAAAAAGCATTTTTTCTTAAGTGTTTATAAATATAGATTTTTATTGTATATTAAATTAAGTAAAGACATGGTGAATAGGCTCTTCTAATATATAATATTAAGATTAATTAGTTTTTAAATTAATTTATTTATTTTTTATAATTAATTTTGATATTTATGATTGTTGAGATTAATCTGAATAACAATTATTCAGTTTAATCTAAAATATGATTATTTCATTAACAATCATAATTATAGCATGAAATTAAATTATTTCATTCCTTACCTTAACAACACTCTCACCCAACATATTGGCATTATCATTCAAAGAATTCAAGTTCAAAGTTTTAACATTATAGCATGTTCTGTTATTTTTTGACGAAGAAGAAGCTTGTAAAGCAAGAGCAAAATCTACCTCGTGACAACTCTCCACAGGGGTAACATTTGCTGGTGTCTCTGAAGTCACATTCCCAGCAAGCTCTTGACTCTTCCATAGCTCTTGACTCTTTCCCAAATCTTGACTAAACAAATCCACTCCAAAATCCCCCCTCCCCTTTAATCCTTGATAACCCAAAATCTGAAATCTTTGCTCTCAAATCAAAATCAAGCAAAACGTTGCTTGGTTTAATATCCCCATGAATCACAGGTGGGTCACATCCACGGTGCAGAAACTCAAGTGCTTTTGCAACATCAAGAATGATACTAATCCTTCTCTCCCAGCAAATACTCAAATGACCATCCCCAAATAACAATTCTTGCAAGCTTTTATTTGGCACATACTCGTAAACAAGTAAGCGTTTATTCTTTTCAACACAGTACCCCAAAAGAATAACCAAGAAAGGTGATCTTAAACCACCAAGAATCTGCAACTCATTCTGAAACTCTCTCTCTGATTGCAAGGAAAGAGTATTGTTTAACTGCCTTAGAAAGCTGCAGAAGACCAGGAAGTTGAGCTGCTGCATGTTGATCAAATCTAGTCAATAAGGATCTCTGCTGAAGACCAAGATTCTAGGAATAAATAACTGATCATATCTGATCAGTAGTTATGCATTTGAATTTTGAATTGTTTTTATTTCCATGTAAAACTCTAACTCTATTTAAAGAGTATTTAATGATCAATGAAAGAAATCTTCTTCTACAAATTCTATTCTGCTGTTGAGTTGCACTAACGATTGTCCTGCAACTAAAGAATATAACCAACAAATTGGTATCAGAGCAATATATCTTTCTTGAGGGACTTGTGAGTTGAGAGAAACAAAAACACAAAACCAAATCAAACCACAAACACAACCAAAAAACACAAAATGGATTCTGAAACAATTATCTCGCATGGCTCACCGCCAATGTTCAATGGTGAAAACTATGAAACATGGGCCATCAGAATGACAGTGCCTCTGGAGGCGCTAGATCTCTGGGAAGCTGTGGAAGAAAACTATGTTGTTCCTAACTTGCCTGCAAATCCAACAATAGCTCAGCTAAAGATTAACAAGGAGAAGAAGACAAGAAAATCCAAGGCCAAAGCTTGCTTATATGCTGCTGTATCGAATACAGTATTCACAAGAATCATGAATGTGGATTCGGCAAAAGGTATTTGGGATTATCTTAAAAAGGAATATCAAGGAAATGAAAGAACCAAAAATATGCAGGTTCTTAATTTAATTAGAGAGTTTGAAATGCAAAAGATGAAGGAAACTGAAAACATCAAAGATTATGCTGACAGATTGCTAAGCATAATAAACAAAGTAAGATTGCTTGGAAAAGAATTTTCTGATGATAGAATTGTGCAGAAAATACTGGTTACTATGCCAGAAAAATATGAGTCTAAGATCTCTTCATTAGAAGAGTCTAAAGACTTAACCAGCATCTCTCTTGGAGAGTTGACAAATGCATTGCAGGCACAAGAACAGAGAAGATCAATGAGACTTGAAGAATCAGTGCAGGGAGCTTTTCAAGCAAGAACTCAATATCAAGGAGGAAGCAGAAACAAGAGATTCATCAAGAAGAACAAATTTCAAACTTACAGAAACAAGGTGGAAACATTTCCACCATGTACCTACTGTAAAAAGACAAATCATCAGCCGATCAAATGCTGGTGGAGACCAGATATCAAATGCAGAAAGTGTGGGCAGACTGGACATGTTGAACGAATCTGCAGGACACAACATCTTGAAGAAAAGGCAAATCCTGTTGCACAACAATCTGAAGAGGAGCAGCTGTTTGTTGCATCATGTTTTTCAACAGGAAATAGTTCGAATGATTCCTGGTTGATTGATAGTGGCTGCACAAACCACATGACAAACAATCAGGATTTGTTCAAAGAGCTTGACAGAACAGCTATTTCCAAAGTTAAAATTGGAAATGGTGATCACATTGATGTCAGAGGCAAAGGAACTGTTGTTCTAAATAGTCTGTCAGGTTTGAAGTATATTTCAGATGTTTTATATGTGCCTGACATTGATCAAAACTTGCTTAGTGTTGGACAGCTCATTGAGAAAGGATTCAAAGTAATGTTTGAAGATCAATGGTGTCTGATCAAAGACAGCTTGGGCAACAATGTGTTCAGGGTAAAAATGAAATCAAAAGGTTTTATTTTAAACCTTATGGAGAAGGAGCAGAGTGTGTTTTCTGCAAGAATATGCAGTGATGAACTATGGCATAAAAGGGTTGGACACTTTCATCATGCAGGGCTTATCTACATGCAAACTCATACTCTTGTAAAAGGAGTACCACAACTGGAGAATGAATCAATAAACTGTGCAGCATGTCAATATGGAAAGCAGGCCAGAAAACCTTTTCCTCATGCAACCTGGAGAGCAACACGAAAACTTCAGCTGATACATACAGATGTTGGAGGTCCTCTGAGTACAGCTTCACTGAATGGCAGCAAATATTATATCATCTTCATTGATGATTATTCCAGGTTCTGTTGGATTTACTTTCTTAAATTCAAGTCAGAAGTTGCTAATGTATTCTGGAAATATAAAACATGGGTAGAGAATCAAAGTGGGTGCAGGATTCAAACATTAAGATCAGACAATGGAAAGGAGTATACCTGTGGAAGATTCCAACAATTCTGTGATGAATCCGGAATTGAACATCAGCTTACTGCACCTTACACACCTCAACAGAATGGTGTGAGTGAAAGAAAAAACAGGAGTATCATGGAAATGGCCAGATGTATGCTGCACGAAAAAGAATTGCCAAAGAAATTGTGGGCTGAAGCTGCAAATACCTCAGTATATCTGCTGAACAGAATGCCAACCAGAGCTTTGCAGAAAAAAACTCCTTTTGAAGCTTGGTTTGGATACAAACCAGACCTGCAACATTTGAAAATTTTTGGTTGTATTTGTTTCAGTCATGTACCACAGGTGAAAAGAGATAAGCTGGACAAGAAGTCAGAACCAGGAGTCTTCATTGGATACAGCAGTCCATCAAAAGCTTACAGAATTTTCCAACCTCAAAATGGAAAAATTCTGGTAAGTAGAGATGTCAATTTTATGGAAGATAAGCAATGGAAGTGGGAGCAACCAGAAGAACAGCTGGGATCATCAACAGAGCAGCAAGAATCTCCAGTCTTGGAGATTGTTGATGACAACATTGATGATGAACCAGTAAGAGGTACAAGAACATTAACTGAAATTTATGAAAGAAGCAATATTGCTATCTATGAACCTGCAGAATTTGAAGAAGCAGTAAAGAAGAATGAATGGAATGCTGCAATGCAAGAAGAGCTTAGAATGATTGAAAAGAATGATACCTGGGTGCTGATGGACAAGCCTTTGCACAAGAAGGCCATAGGAGTAAAATGGGTTTATAGAACCAAACAAAATGCAGATGGTTCTATAAACAAATACAAAGCCAGATTAGTTGTGAAGGGTTATGCTCAAGTGTTCGGTGTGGATTTTTCAGAAACCTTTGCACCAGTAGCACGCTTGGACACAATCAGATTGCTACTTGCAGTTGCTGCACAAAAGAATTGGAAGGTTTATCAGCTGGATGTAAAGTCTGCGTTTTTAAATGGATATCTGCAGGAGGAGATTTACATAGAGCAACCAAGAGGCTTTGAAGTCAGGGGACAAGAGGAGAAGGTTTACCTGCTGAAAAAGGCTTTGTATGGCCTCAAACAAGCTCCTAGAGCATGGTATAGCAGAATTGATGATCATCTACACAAACTTGGCTTTGTTAAAAGTTTAAGTGAGGCAACTTTGTATGTAAAAGGAGCTGATGCAAACTTAATTATTGTATCTGTTTATGTTGATGACTTACTTGTAACAGGGAGTAATAAGACACAAATTGAAGCATTCAAGGCTGAGATGCTTGATGTATTTGAGATGACAGATCTCGGGTTGATGTCTTACTTCCTTGGAATGGAGGTGAAACAAAGTGATGATGGAATCTTCATATGTCAACAGAAATATGCTAAAGAGATACTGAAGAAGTTTCGCATGGAGAGCTGCAAGAGCACAAGCACACCTATGAATTTGAAAGAAAAATTCAGCAAGAATGATGGAACAAACAAAGCAGATGAAGGTCAGTACAGGAGTTTGATTGGATGTTTAATGTATCTAACAGCTACAAGATCAGACATTACATTTGTGTGAGCTTGCTGTCACGTTTTATGCATTGTGCATCTGAAATGCATCTACAAGCTGCAAAAAGGATACTAAGATACATTAAAGGTACATTAAGCTATGGAATAAAGTATTCTCATCTTCAGAAACTTATGCTGCATGGATACTCTGATAGTGACTGGGCAGGTTCTGTAGACGACATGAAGAGCACTTCAGGTTACTGTTTCAGCTTTGGATCAGGTATGTTTTCTTGGTGTTCAAAGAAGCAAGAAAATGTAGCTCAAAGCACAGCTGAAGCTGAATATGCAGCAGCTACTGCTGCTGTCAATCAAGCTATTTGGATAAGGAAAATTCTTGCTGATCTGCATATGAATCAACTGGAACCAACAAAGATTTATGTTGACAATCAAGCTGCAATATCTATTGCAAACAATCCAGTGTTTTATGGCAGAACTAAGCATTTTAAAATTAAGTTGTATTTCCTAAGAGAAGCTCAGAAGGAAGAAGAAGTTACTCTGCTGTATTGCAGAACTAATGATCAGATTGCAGATGTTCTAACAAAAGCACTTCCAAAAGCAAGTTTTGAAGATTTACGAGGAAAGCTTGGTATCTGCTGCTGTTAAGACAAAGATGAGTATTGTTTAACTGTCTTAGAAAGCTGTAGAAGACCAGGAAGCTGAGCTGTTGCATGTTGATCAAATCTAGTCAATAAAGATCTCTGCTGAAGACCAAGATTCTAGGAATAAATAACTGATCATATCTGATCAGTAGTTATGCATTTGAATTTTGAATTGTTTTTGTTTTCATGTAAAACTCTAACTCTATTTAAAAAGTATTCAATGATCAATGAAAGAAATCTTCTTCTACAAATTCTATTCTGCTGTTGAGTTGCACTAACGATTGTCCTGCAACTAAAGAATATAACCAACAAAGAGTATCAAGCCTCTTAATAGCATATAACTTGCCATCTCTTGCAATGCCTCTAAAGACAGTAGCAGTACCTCCTTTGCCAATAATATTTGCATCATCAAAATCATCAGTGGCAATCTTTAGCTCTTTGTATGAAAATCTTTGGAGCCTTAAAGGAGCACTAGAGTCAAAAGGGATGGTTCTTGAACGATTCAAAAGTGTGCACCAAAGACGGTAAAGAAAGTAAACAATTGCAAAGATTAGCACCACAGAGGCTGAGATTGTGAGTGTCAAAAACAAGATTCTGGTTTTGGTTAAGAAACCGGGTCTAGGATGGTCAGAACTTGGAGATATGGGTCTTGAAGGCATGGTCTGGTGGTTTGAAATTCTGGGTTTCTAGTGTTAATTAGCTAGCTAGTTTGGTCTCAAGATTTGGTGAAGAAAGAAAACGTGTCGATGGGATACTCGTTTCCTTTTCTTCTTGCGGTGGGGGTGTTTAGTTTTTATTTGCACTTATTGTTGCAATCTGTATCCAATGTTATAAGTTGCTTTACAGTAGGATAATCAAAGTGAAATGATAATGTTGTTTACAATAATAGTCAAATCAAGATGATTCAAAGCAGGAAGACGAGAAAGCCAGCTAAGACTTTGAACTTTGTGAAAATAATTGAGGCTGAGATCAAGAAAAACCAACCTGGTAAGATTCCCTAGCTGATGAGGAATAGTTCCGGTAAGACCACAAAAGGACATATTGAGATGCATCAAGTGTTTTAATGAACCAATGAATTTGGGGATGGAGGTTGCACTAACCGTACTCATATCCAAGTATGCCAAGTGTTTCAGCTCAAGCAAGGGAGAGCTTATATCCCCTTTGAATTGCATGGAATAGTGTATTTCCCCGGCAGAATCATAAAACGGGAATATTTCCTGCGGATTAAGCTGAAGTGCATAAACATGACCGGTTCTGTTGTTGCACCGAACTCCTGTCCAATCGCAGCAATCATCACGAGTCCCCCATGAAGAAAGCTGATCGTTCTCATCCACGAGGTCATCTTTCAACTTAAGTAGTGCTTGTTTCTCCCTTTCCATGCACATGACTTTAACGCCTACCAAACTGGAATTGGTTTTGTATGCATTTGTCGTCATGATACACACAGTGAGCCAAGAAAGAAAGACAAGAAATGTAAGGTGTGTCCCAGCCATAGTTTGATTGATCAGTGAGTGTTCTGAATCAAGATGAAAGATCAAACTACCTCATTGAGGTTAATTAAGTAGTAAATGCTTTAGCTTGTGGAAAACTGTTACTAGTCAATAGTCGTCAGTGACAATTGCAAAGAAATTCCACTCAAACTTGTAAAGATCAAGACTCGTCACTGCTCAACAACCAAGGTGATCATAATGCTTTAACTTCCACTCAAACTTATAAAATGAAGATAAAAGGACTGCCCTTTTAATGTTTGGTATTGCGGTAGCTTTTGTGGTTGTGGTTTGAAAAAATTTATTTTATAAAAAGTACTTTTAGTTGAGGTTGGTTTGAAAAAATAGGTGTTTGGTTAAAACTGTGGTTGAAATTGAGGTTGAAGGAAAAGTAGTTTAATGTGTTTGGTTAAAAAACTGCTTTTCAAATTGAGGTTATAAAATAATTAAAATATATATATATATATTAATACTAATGATTTTTAATTTAAATATTGTAAATTTAATTACTATTATTACATCATAAAATAAATAATATTGATATCAAATTTTTTTTATTATTCCATTAAACTATGTGCAATGTCATCACATACGAAATATATCCAATAAGAACTATATTTTTCATGGTTTCTTAAGCGCACAACAACAAAAACTGAATCTTTTGTTACGTTATCAAGCGATTTCCTTTTAATTTTTTAAATAGAACACAATTAAAATAAAAATAAAAACTGAATTTTTTTTTACTGGGCCGGACCCGACAATAACGTAATTGCGATCAAATTTCACAAATGCTACGTCATTACGCGATATCCTTCTAATTTATGTAGTGTTATTAAATTATATTAAGTGCTAGTTTTCAGGAATAAAATTGAGATTAAAGTACGAATAAATTTAATTTACCTTAAACTAATTTTTTTTTTTAAAAAAATATATATATATATATATATATATTCACATGAACAATACGAGTGCAATTAATTAAATATACTAGTTTTTCAGGAAAAAAAAAATTTGTTTAAGAGTTTTTCAAAAAAATAACTGTTCATGTGAACAGTACGAGTGAATTAATTCACTCGCACTGTTCACTTAGTGAATAGTGTGCAGTGGAGCCATGCTCCGCTGTTAACAACGGGTCAGCAACATGAGAAGCAGCATTTTGTTGCAGTGACGGATAAGATAAAGAAAATGAAGGGAACATGGATTACAGTGACAGTAGAGAGTAATTCTTTGTCTTAAGCACTGTATGGAGGCGCGTGGTGTTTATGGTCTTGGACTTTGGATCTTGGTGGTTGAGATGCCAAAAGTGGAAGAGATAGTGGAGTACAGATGCTTTGCTTGCTACTAATGGGGTTTTGGGTTGATTCTCCGAGAGAGGATATCGATGCTTAGCCAAACTGAACCGCCACTTTCAAACTTGAAATTAATGCAAGAATCTGGATAGTGTTCATGGGAGATAAAGTGTACTTCTGTCCAATCTAGTTTTTGGCGAATCACTGATTCCATCACGAACTGAATTTATTCCGTATATTTGTCTAGTTCAGTGTCAGTAAGAAGAAGCAAGGGGCCATGTTGCTAAATTGTAATCCAGGGCAACTAGCTAGTAATTCAGAAGAATTATAGGCTTGATCTACTTGTGATAATTTATTTTTCTTAATCTTTAATAATAAAGATCTTATGTGTTATTCAGATTAGATCCTTTAAATGTTTTATTGGTGGATCTAGATTTCTATCTAAATCTATGTGTTTATGGATTTTTGGTTTTCCTTCCCTCCTAAAAGTTTGGCCTCTCCTTTTTTTGTGTTTTTAATTTGAAGTTTGCTTTCTTTATTGTTGGGCTGTCCTCTCTTCTAAATAAGGTCATGGTGTTTGTAGCTTATTGATTGAAAGATATTGATATTGACAAGTAGATAAGGATAGTTCATCAACAGAGTTTAGTAATGCGATATTCGTTGATTCATGGTAAACCCATCTATATATCATACGATTAGAAAAATATTAACAAGATGACTTCAAAGGTATAACAAAAAGCCACTAACAATAATGAAATGGATCACATAAATAGCCCAAAAATAAATGAGTTTTAACACCTTTATATAACTCGTGTGACTCACTATGTTCATTGTTTTTTTTAACTTATTTGGTGTCGTCGGACTCGTCTTATTGAGATCTTTCAAATGATACTAATTATATTGTCATCAAAGTTTTGGTGTACCTCCAGGGTGTTTTTTCTTTGTTTTCTATTTCTCCTCTTTGTAATTTGTGAAGAGAAAGGAAAGAGAAAAGTGAAAAATAAAAAATAAAAAATAAAAAGACGATGCTATAAGTGTTGGTATAGTTTGTAAATGAATAAAAAAGAAAAAGATGTCTATCCCACATTAAAAAAAACATTCCCTTTTAATTGTTTATAAGTGTGAGTTTCTATTGTGTAGTAATAATATAAAAAGATTAATTTTTTTTTATTTTGTTTTTAATTTTCATAATTAATTTTGATATTTTTGACTGTTGAGATAAAACTAAATAGCAGCTATTCAGTTTAATTTAAAATATAATTGTTTAATTAACAATTATATAATTTCATTAATAGTCATATTATTAAAAGACATAGTGTTTTATTATAATGTTTCAAGTCTAATAAAACCTGTTATTACACAGAAAAAAAAAATGTATGAAAAAAAATGTATTTTCTTTCTATCCTTTTTTCTTATTTTTTTAGAGATTTAAAGGGTTTAATTATGTCTTAAAGGTATTTATATGAAACAATTAATGTCTGGATAAAAACCACAGAGCCAAGTGAGGCAGGTATCCTCCCTGAAAAATTATTGCTAGCCAAATTAAGGATGTTCAGTTCCTTACACGTCATCCAACAGTCAGGTATTTCTCCTGAGAGACAATTGTCAGAAAGGTCAAGATAAACTAATATCTCACAAGCAATTGAACAAAGGTTGGATATAGTTCCTGAAAACAAGTTTTTGGAAAGGTTCAATATTGTTGCATTAGGTGGAAGTGGTAAGGAACCGTGCAAGTAGTTGGAACTCATATCGACCGTAGCAGAATCTCGTACGAGTGATGGTAATTTATGCGCTTCACCAGTGATTTGATTGTGAGAGATGTTCAAATAATTCAATTTGAAATGAAGTTTCCCAAACCAACTGTTAATGTCATTTGCAATTCCAGCATTGGAGATGTCCAGGTAGGAAATTCTTCTCTGCGTTCGTAGCCATTGAGGAAAACTAGGCCCCAGCTTGCAAGATCTCATGAATAAGGTATCAAGTTGGAAAGGAGGAGTCCAGTTTAAGCTCAAGTTAACAGCAAGTGCATTTGAAGAAATATCCAAGTAAGTTAACTTGGTCAGGTTCAAAAAGCTAATCTCTGAGATTGTTCCATTCATGAAATTTGAGGAGATGTCCAAGTAGGTTAATTTGGTCAGGTTCAAAAAGCTAATCTCTGAGATTGTTCCATTTATGAAATTTGAGGAGATGTCCAAGTAAGTAAGATCAGAAAGTAGCTGGATATTTTCGGTCCAACTCCCATTTAATTTATTATGGGAAAGATATAACATACTTATGAAAGAAAGATTCTTCATATCAGGCACCTCTCCTACCAAACTGTTCCAAGACAAATCCAATGATTCCAATCTACCAAGATTCCCCAAGGCTCTTGGTATTTCACCTTCAAATTGATTCCAAGAAAGATCAAGACTTTCAAGATTAATCATGGTCCCCAAAGCTTTTGGGATTTTTCCTTGAAAATAATTGTAGCTGAGATCAAGAAAAACCAACCTGGTAAGATTCCCTAGCTGATGAGGAATAGTTCCGTTAAGATCACAAGCGGACATATCGAGATGCATCAAGTGTTTTAATGAACCAATGAATTGGGGGATGGAGGTTGCACTAACCGTTCTCATATCCAAGTATGCCAAGTGTTTCAGCTCAAGCAAGGGAGAGCTTATATCGCCTTTGAATTGCATGGAAAAGTCTGCCTGTTGATTAAGCTGAAGTGAATAAACATGACCGGTTCTGTTGTTGCACCGAACTCCTGTCCAATCGCAGCAATCATCACCAGTCCCCCATGAAGAAAGGTGATCGTTCTCATCCACGAGGTCATCTTTCAACTTAAGTAGTGCTTGTTTCTCCCTTTCCATGCACATGGCTTTAACGCCTACCAAACTGGAATTGGTTTTGTATGCATTTGTCGTCATGATACACACAGTGAGCCAAGAAAGAAAGACAAGAAATGTAAGGTGTGTCCCAGCCATAGTTTGAGTGATCAGTGAGTGTTCTGAATCAAGATGAAAGATCAAACTACCTCATTGAGCTTAATTAAGTAGTAAATGCTTTAGCTTGTGCAAAACTGTTACTAGTCAATAGTGGTCACTACTCAACTACCAAGGTGTCCCTAGTAAATTAAATCAATATTGCGCGTTCTTAGTGATCAGGATATGTGTTTTCACGTTAAGATGTACTTAATCAATTTGTCACTACTCAACTACCAAGGTGTCGCCATTGCTTGTCAAAGTCGTGCACTTCCTCGTCAATAGTCGTCACTACTCAACTACCAAGGTGTCCCTAGATCATTTATGGTGCTACTTCTTGGATATTGCGCGTTCTTAGTTTCTTGTTAATACTGGTCAAACACGGATATGTGTTTTCACGTGAAGATTACTTAATCAATTTGTCCTATAATTAATGGAGGATTTCTCCACGCGGTTTCTATAACCACTCTATAAATGTTTATTTCCCAACATATTTTCCAACAATTTTCTTCATCATTTTCATGAAAAAAACATACACTATCAAATGAAAAATATCTTCAAAAGCGACTCGGAAAAAGATATAAAATACAAATTCATGTTATAACCCACGAATAAGAGCCTAAATAAATACTACATATATGGAGCAAAATAAGAGAGTACGGAAAACTTAAAATAATAGATATTGTTAAGCAAAGTTTTTTTTTAAAACAAGATATAAACTCTTGAAATTAATTTTTAAGAGTAAATAATATTGAAAAAAGGAAAAAAGTAAAATATTTTAAGCCTAAATTAAAATGAAAAATAAACCTTAAAAAAAGAAATTCAATGAATTTGGTGCTAATTAACATTTGTGTTCTAGATGCCTGTGTTTTCATAGCATAATTTGACTTGGTCTCTGTCCAGATCATTTATTCATATAAGGTCGGTGATAGTCTGTAATATTTAAGCTAGCTTGACCTAAATATTATTAAAGGAAATTTACAGATAAATTGACCAACCTGTATGATTTCACCTTGTACTTCCTTCCTAATTAATTAAGATGAGAATCTAGTATAATTTTTTATATGATGTTTAGCCTTTTGAGGGTACATAAATTCAAAAATATATGAAGTTATATGACCTTATTTGTTTAAAGAAGATAAAGCAATTTTGACAGTAGTTGAATTTGTTTGATTTTTATAATTAAATATTTTATTTTGACTTTTATTTAAATAGGTATTTAATATTTTTATTTCACACAATTTAGAATCCGTTTTTTTAATTTGTTTCAAAACTGTTTTTGAAAAAAATTAATTTTAATTTTAATTTTTATTGTTTTAATTTTTTTTAAGTGTTTTCATATCGTTTTGGTATACTGATGTTAAATTTTTTTTTTTTTTTAAATAAAATTATTTAATATATTTTAAAATAAAAAATATATTAAAAAATTACCACTAACATGGTATTAATTAGATGCATGCCATATAGTAAAAGACAGAAAAACTCTTGCTAAAGCTTAACGGAAAATTTCTTGGATCAAAGAATCTAACTTGAAAGATCCAAAATAAAAACTCCTTAGCATATTTTTCATTGTAATTGATGCTAATTAATATAGATTTTTTTATTTAAAATATTTAGATGATCGACTTTAATTTTGTTAAATAAAGATCAGGTCCACATGACTTTATTAGAGAAGATAAAAATTGAAGTTAGGTAAAAAACATATTGATTTAATTTTTTTTAATAATTTTTATTTTCCAATTTTAATCTAGATTTTGAAGTAAATTCTCTCTCCCATTTTCTTGTTTATATGACATCTTATTGATAATATCAATCCTAAATATTGTTTTAAGTATCAATACATACGTCATCAATTAAGGAACACATCATAATTTGATTAACAAATTAAAATCCATTTAAATATTTTATTACAGGAAATAAAATAAATCAAATGTGAATAAAATTAAAAATTAGACACTCAAAATGAATAATTGTGTTTTTCATCTTTGAAAACACGCTTAATTAACACTTGTTAGGATAGATCATGAAGAACCTTTTGTATTATATTATATATAGTATACTGATGAGATTGGTTATAGTATTTTTTTTTTCCTGAAAGATATCACTAGTATTGAGATTGGTTATCAGTTATAACATTGTTTTAGTGTATAACGTCAGAGGAATAAGATTTTTGTCCAAATCTTAATATATTGAGTGGCATGGCTTGATCATCACCTTAATATATTCAGAATCTTTTAGTGCAACCGTTATACCTGCCTAGCTCGAACATTGCCAAAAATCTTCTATAACCACCTTTCTTTGTGCTCTAAATTTCCCTCTGCCTCTGTCTCTTCGGAAGATTTCCTTTTTCAAAGCTTCTTCTTGGCTCATAAATGGTGCTCCTTCTTGGATATTGCGCGTTCTTAGTTTCTTGTTAATACTGGTCAAACACGGATATGTGTTTTCACGTGAAGATTACTTAATCAATTTGTCCTATTGTTGTAACCCAATTTTGGATTCACCAAGTTTTTCTCGAATGTTATTTTATTTCTATTGTTATTTATAAAAATCCAAAAAAATAAAAAAAAGTTTAAAATTCAAAAAAATATTTGTTCTCGAGTCAACCGCATCTTTCCATCAAAACCGAGTTCACCAGGTCAATACTGGTCAAATCATGTCGACCAAGGAAAAAATGAGTTTTCAGGTTGTTTCGGGTCAAAACCGTCATTTTCGGCCAAGACCGAGTTCACCGGGTCAATACGGGTCAAACCATGTCGACCAGGGTAAAAAATGAGTTTTCAGGCTGTTTCGGGTCAAAACCGTCATTTTCGACCAAAACCGAGTTCATCGGGTAAATACGGGTCAAACCATGTCGACCGGGATGAAAAATAAGTTTCAGGTCATTTTGGGTCAAAACTGTTATTTTGTGGTCAAAACCCGGTTCACTGGGTTGATACCCATTGAAAGTTTTTTTTTTAATGTTTCGACATAATTTTCGGTAATTAAAATTGATTTTTAGCGGTTGAGTCGGGCTTTTTCTAATACTGATTTGAGTTTTTAATTTTATCTATATAAATATTTATTATTATATATAATAAAACAAAAAATTTTTTTGTCATATTAGGCATATTAGGAATATTAGGTAATGTTAGGTAGAGTACTTTTTCTTTTTTTCTTACAATTAGGCAAATTTAGGCAGAAATCAATTATTATATTACTGTTCACTGCCTATAAATAGGCAGTGAGCATCGCCAGAAAAAAAAAAAAAAAAAAAAAAAAAAAAAAAGGAGGGGAACGGGAAAACAAAGCCAGAGAAGAAGAGAAAGAATGGTTACTGTGCATATTTTTTGAGTTTTTCTTCGCAGGAGTAGGATATTGTTTTCTTAAAAAAACAATTTAAAAAATACCAAATATATCCCAACTCATCTCAGCCATTGAAATAATCCAAGACTTAATCCCGTGAAGCCACGTCATCCGGTGTACCGAGATTTCGGTACACCGCGTCACACCGGATCTAAACCCAGACTCATCCAGACCGTGCGATCGACCTCAGATCTAGCCAATCACAGCCATCCGATCATTCCATCAGAGATCCAACGGCGCACAGTGTTCGGTGGTACCGGTATACCATGCACGCGTTCACACCGTAGCCTAATCTCGGACTCTCTCTCTCCTCTCGCCGGCGACGTTCTCTCTCTCATCCGATCTCCACTTTCCGGCCGCCTCCAGCCTCCGCACCACCGCAGAAAGGTTGATCCACTGGTGTAAAGCAAAACCCCGGTGTTTGTAACCGTTTTCGCCGCCTCATCTGGCCGGAAAAAGGCCGCGATCCTCGCCGGCCACCGAAGCTTCAAGTCGTCGATTCTCCCTCGTCAGCCATCAACGGACGTCGAGACCACAACCATCAGAATCCTCTCCCTTAGATCTACCAGGATCGACGGTTCGTTTCCCAGAAAACTCGCCGGAAAATTTCGCCAGTGCCAACAGTAGCCGCGCGTGAGCCACACGCGCCGCCAGTGGCATTTTCGTAAATTCCTGAAAAATCCGAGGCTATTTCAGTCTTTTACATATACAGGGGTACTCAGGTAATTTTTGTTGAATTCCTAACATTTTATTTGATGTAAATATTTGTAAATTTTTATTGCATGTTGTAAATATATAAAATAAAAAAAACAAAAAAAACAAGTATAAAAAGAATAACGACGTGGGTCCAACGCCCATCCCATCATGTTATTGTTTGTGGGTCCAAAGCCCAATTTTCAAATATAGTTATACCCATATCTCAACAATATCAAAATATTTGTTTTTATAAACAAATATTGTTTGTGGACACGTCTCTATTTATAGAAAAGGACCGATGTCAAATAAAAACTTTAAAAACCAAACAAATATGGATTATGTCCATAATTTTGTTTTTTTGGTAACTCGGACGTAAATCTCCTTTTTAGGGTTAAACGTCGATATCTTAGACGAGTCTCCTATTTTTAGGAACTGATGTCATTTTTAACGTGTCTCCTAATTGGTAGGGACCGACGTTAACTATTTTATAAACAAAACAAAAATTACAAATAAGCTCAAAATATAATAGCATTTGAATCAAATATAAAAACACACAAGTAAGGGTAACCTTTCTTTTGAAAGGATGTTTTAAGGGTGGTGTCTACCTTCCCTTAATCATAACTAACCCAGTACCTGAATCTCTGGGACCAGTGTCTAATTTGGGATTTCTAGTTCCCTCAAATTACTAGATGGCGACTCCAATAAAATCTATTTCCCCCAATAATAAAACAATCTTTTTTTGTTAAAATAAACAAAAAGAGCGGAGCCGTCGCCCGACGTCGTGTATCGACACCTATAATGAAGGATTTATAATTTCTCCACGCGGTTTTTAAAACCACTCTATAAATCTTTATTTCCCAACATATTTTCCAACAATTTTCTGTCATTTTCATGAAAAAAACACACTACCAAATGAAAAATATCTTAAAAGCGACTCGGAAAAAGAACTAAAATACAAATTCATGTTAGAACCAACGAATAAGAGCCTAAATAAATACTACATATATATATATGGAGCAAAATAAATGAGTAAAGAAAACTTAAAATAATAAATATTGTTAAGCAAAGGTTTTTTTTTTAAAAAAAGATATAAACTCTTGAAATTAATTTTTAAGAGTAAATAATATTGAAAAAAGGAAAAAAAGTAAAATATTTTAAGCCTAAATTAAAATTAAAAATATATAAACCTTAGAAAAAAAATTTCAACGAATTTAGTGCTAATTCACATTTGGGTTCTAGATGCTTGTGTTTTCATAGCACATTTTGACTTGGTCTCTGTATAAATCATCTATATATTTATGGTCTGTGATAGTCTGTAATATTTAAGCTAGCTTGATCTAAATACTATTAAAGAAAATTTACAGATAGATTAACCAACTTGTATGATTTTTCCTTGCACTTCCTTCCTAATTAATATTGAAGATGAGAATGTCATATAATTTTTTATATGAAGTTTAGCCTTTAGAGGGTACATAAATTAAAAAATATGTGAAGTTATATGACCTTATTTGTTTAAAGAAGAGAAAGCAATTTTGATAGTAGAATTTGTTTGATTTTAATTATAATTGAATATTTTATTTTGAATTTTATTTAAATAGGTATTTAATATTTTTATTTCACATATTTTTCATTGTAATTGATGCTAATTAATATATATTTTTTATTTAAAATATTTAGATGACCAACTTTAATTTTGTTAAATAAAGATCAGGTCATATAAGAGCACATGACTTTAGTAGAGAAGATAAAAATTGAAGTTAGGTAAAAAAAAAAATCGATTTAATATTTCTTTTTTATTTAATAACTTTTTTACTTATAATTTTAATCTAGATTTTAAAGTAAAATTTCTCTCCCATTTACTTGTTTACATGACATCTTATTGATGATATCAATCCTAAATATTGTTTTAAGTATAGTTTTTAAACCCGACCCGGTTCAAGACCGGGCTCCGGGTTTTGACCGGGTCATCAGGTCGTTTGAGTAATTTTTTTTATAAAAAAAATTAAAACAACGTCATTTTAGTTAAAAAAAAAGTCAACGAGTGGCAACCGGGTTTTTGACCTGGTCAACCAAGTCACTGGGTCACATCGGGTTTTTTTTTTTCTTCAACCCGACCCGGTTCCAGTTCCGGGTCGATCCGTCAGGCCTGGCCAGGTTTCAAAACTATAGTTTTAAGTATCATTATACACATCATCAATTAAGGAACACATCATAATTTGATTAACAAATTAAAATCCATTTAAATACTTTATTACAGGAAATAAAATAAATCAAATGTGAATAAAATTAAAAACTAGACACTCAGTTTAAAAAAATTAGACTCTCTCATCTTTGAAAACACGCTTAATTAACACTTAATTGTTGGGATAGATCATGAAGAACTTTTTGTAATATATTATATATAGTACGTATACGTACTGATGAGATTGGTTATAGTTTTTTTTTTTTTTTTCCCCTGAAACATATCGTGTATAACGTCAGAGGAATAAGATTTTTGTCTAAATCTTGATACATGTCATGTAGTTCAATTGAGTGGCATGGCTTGATCATCACCTTAATATATTCAGAATCTTTTTGTGCAACCGTTATACCCGCCTCGCTCGAACATTGCCAAAAATCTTCTATAACCACCTTTCTTTGTGCTCTAAATTTCCCTCTGCCTCTGTCTCTTCGGAAGATTTTCTTTTTCAAAGCTTTTTCTTGGCTCATTAATTTGTGTAATTGAAGCTACAAGGATCGGTTGCCTACGTAAGCTCATTGATCTTTCCAAATTTTCCTTTTAGATGAAAATGTAGCTGTGTTTCAATATCTCCTCTATCTTTTCTAAACATTATGTATGCATCTTTAGATCTGATATACATGTTTCTGTCAGGAATTCCTTTTCTTTTGCTAATAGAATGATTAATGTCTGAGAGAGAGAAAAGAAACGGGTTCTATAAGATTTGGAATATATCTAGGTTTTTTCCTCTTAAACCTAAACAACATCATGTTCTTTGCAAGCAAAGAAAAGGAGATCCATTAGAGAGGAATGGCTCGTGAAGAGGGGAAGATGGAAGACCTAAAATAATAACAATGTTGTTAGTAACTTTCATCAATTTGTGTTACCTTCCCAGCACCTTAGAAAATTGATACTTTCTCCATGATGGCACGTGCATATACATTTTGGGTATTTTGCCACATTTATTTCTTCAAAATTTTCCTATTCAAAGAGAGATTGCATTTTCTTTTCATTGAATGTTTTGAGTATTTCAATTTCATAAAGATTTCCATGGTAGAGTATCTTAAACATTTATCTTAAACATTTCGAAATCAACTTGAAGGCAGACATTATGAAATCATAAAATCATCACACAATTTCTTCAAAAAGGCCATAAAAATAAGAAATACCTTGTGAATGTGCAAAATACATAATATTCAGGAGATCAAAAGCAATAACCCTGCATGAATCCATCATCTCAAAATACAAAAATATTCAAAGTACATTAATTGCAATGGAACTTACTAGTTCGATCATACAAAGAGAAGACCATGCAAAGTATTTAAATCATAAATACTTTGTCACCACCATCTTTTATTCTCTTCTCATACTGAAAATTGCATTAATTAAATCACGAAAAGGGTAGAGGTGAAACTAAAATAATAAAAATGAACAAATTTATAATAGCAAAAAGAGTGAGGGAAGCCTTAAAAGACTAGTCTTTGCATCAAGTTAAGGGACCAGCAAACACTAAGAAAGAAGAAGAAGAAGAAGAAGAAGAATAGGCTATGATTTTTAATGGAGGAGGTTCGTTCGCATCGTCTAATTTATCTAATGGGACCATACGACGCAATTCTTTTCTTCCAGGAGCACTTCTCTTCTCGTCATCCCAATCTAGATTTGCTGAGGGGCAATCTTGGCTCCCTATCCACTCCATGACATAATCTTTACTACACAATTCACCACTCCCATCCTGTCTCCACCACCAATCCTTTCCCCATTGTTTTGTGCTAGCTATATCATCAACAACCGAGGAGCTATTGCAATTCAGCTCCTTACTATGATCGTTACTACAAAAATCATCATCATAAGGCACAAATTTACAATTCCAATCACCCCATCCAATATCAACACTAGATACCTCCTTCCCCTTCCCATTCCTTACCTTAACAACATTCTCACTCACAATATTGGCATTATCATTCAAAGAATTCAAGTTCAAGGCTTTAACATTATAGCATGTTCTGTTATTTTTTGACGAAGAAGAAGCTTGTAAAGCAAGAGCAAAATCTACCTCGTGACAGCTCTCCACAGGGGTACCATTTGCTGGTGTCTCTGAAGTCACATTCCCAGAAAGCTCTTGACTCTTTCCCAAATCTTGACTAAACATATCCACTCCAAAATCCCCCTCCCCTTTAATCCTTGATAACCCAAAATCTGAAATCTTTGCTCTCAAATCAAAATCAAGCAAAACATTGCTTGGTTTTATATCCCCATGAATCACTGGTGGGTCACATCCACGGTGCAGAAACTCAAGTGCTTTTGCAACATCAAGAATGATACTAATCCTTCTCTCCCAGCAAATACTCAAATGACCATCCCCAAATAGCAATTCTTGCAAGCTTTTATTTGGCACATACTCGTAAACAAGTAAGCGTTTATTCTTTTCAACACAGTACCCCAAAAGAATAACCAAGAAAGGTGATCTTAAACCACCAAGAATCTGCAACTCATTCTGAAACTCTCTCTCTGATGCAAGGAAAGAGTATCAAGCCTCTTAATAGCATAATAACTTGCCATCTCTTGCAATGCCTCTAAAGACAGTAGCAGTACCTCCTTTGCCAATAATATTTGCATCATCAAAATCATCAGTGGCAATCTTTAGCTCTTTGTATGAAAACCTTTGGAGCCTTAAAGGAGCACTAGAGTCAAAAGGGATGGTTCTTGAACGATTCAAAAGTGTGCACCAAAGACGGTAAAGAAAGTAAACAATTGCAAAGATTAGCACCACAGAGTCTGAGATTGTGAGTGTCAAAAACAAGATTCTGGTTTTCGTTAAGAAACCGGGTCTAGGATGGTCAGAACTTGGAGATATGGGTCTCGAAGGCATGGTCCGGTGGTTTGAAATTCTGGGTTTCAAGTGTTAATTAGCTAGCTAGTTTGGTCTCAAGATTTGGTGAAGAAAGAAAACGTGTCGATGGGATACTCGTTTCCTTTTCTTCTTGGGGTGGGGGTGTTTAGATTTTATTTGCACTTCTTGTTGCAATCTGTATCCAATGTTATAAGTTGCTTTACAGTAGGATAATCAAAGTGAAATGATAATGTCGTTTACAATAATAGTCAATGACATTGATAATAGATTCTTAATTTTTAATTCTAGTGATACTGTTATTCGCTGATCATTTTCTTTTTAAAAAATAAGTGATTAGGAGACGAACCATCAATTAGAAAAGATGGTGGCACAGGGAGGGTCCCAAGATGCTTTTGACTAAAGAGGAAGTTTGAGAAGACAAAGTCCGAAGCTGCACGGATAAGATAAAGAAAATGGAGGGAACATGGATTACAGTGACAGTAGAGAGTAATTCTTGTCTTAAGCACTGTATGGAGGCGCGTGGTGTTTATGGTCTTGGACTTTGGATCTGGGTGGTTGAGATGCCAAAAGTGGAAGAGATAGTGGAGTACAGATGCTTTGCTTGCTACTAATGGGGTTTTGGGTTGATCCTCCGAGAGAGAACATCGATGCTTAGCCAAACTGAACCGCCACTTTCAAACTTGAAATTAATGCAAGAATCTGGATAGTTCATGGGAGATAAAGTGTACTTCTGTCCAATCTAGTTTTTGGCAAATCACTGATTCCATCACGAAGAATTTATTCCGTATATTTGTCTAGTTCAGTGTCAGAAAGAAGAAGCAAGGGGCCATGTTGCTAAATTGTAATCCAGGGCAACTAGCTAGTAATTCAGAAGATAATTAGTTTTTAAATTAATTTATTTAATTTTTATAATTAATTTTGATATTTATGATTGTTGAGATTAATCTAAATAACAATTATTTAGTTTAATATAAAATATGATTATTTCATTAACAATTATAATATTAAAAGATATAATGTTTCATTATAATATTTTCAACTACTCAGAAAAAGAAAATATATGAAAAAAATAGTTCATTTCTTTTATCTTAACTTTTTATTTTTTTTAGAAATTTAAAAGGTTTAGTTATATCCTAGAGTATTGTCTTTGTGTAAAATAAATAAATACTTAAAAAAAAACACTACAAGATTTCACAGTTTTACCGACGGAAATATTCCGTCGGTGTGTGATAGAACGTTCGTCGGTAAAGTATTTACCGACTATATTACCGACGGAATACCTTTTGTCGGTGATTCCACATTCCGTCGCTATATCGGTCGGAAATACAAAAAAAACTTTTACCGATGGTTTTACCGACGGACCGTGCGCGCCAAAAAAAAAAATTCCCGCTTGGAATATACCGACGTAATATTTTCCGTCGGTGTTATGCAAATACCGACGGCCTAACTCCGTCGGCAAAAGTGTCGGTGATATTTGATACCAACCGAATATTTCCGTCGGTACATTCGTCGGTAAATTTATACCGACGGATTAGTTCCGTCGGTGATGGTCGGTGATGGTGGCAGACACTGTCCAATGTCGACGGAGTTTTTCCGTCGGTAAATCCCTGTGTAATTGTTTTTTTTTAATTGTTTTTTAATTATTTAGAAAAAATAATATAAATTAATGGTAATACAAACCAATTATGCAAATAAAATTTATATTAAGCAATAAAAACTCAAAGTGAAATAATATTCATTACAAAATGAATGTGTTTTAAAAAAACATTAAACAAAATTTTAAATGTAAATAATGTTTATTGAAAATTAATATAAAGGTGGAGGAGGAGGAGGATGGGGGTTAGGCGGCCAAAAAGGATTAGGCGCACATGTTCCACCTTGTGTCATGTTCATGACCATTTGACGAAGCTCTTCATAGGCCGCTCTTTGTTGTTCAGACTCTGCTCTGTGTTGTTCGTTCGCCAATCTTTGCTCTTCTTTGAGTTGTGTGTATGCCTCTGATAGGTGGTCGCACCTTTGCTGCAAGGCCACAAACTCCTTAGATTGGGAGCTCGATACAGATTGGGAGCTCCCAGCGGTTGAAGCAGTACCGGTCGACCGCAAGTTGGCCGCGGTAGTGTTGGAGAGCCCGTAAACCCGATTTTTATCGGCTCCACCTGACGATCCAGCCTCCATCCACAAATCGGGATCGAATTCCGGATGGGTCGAAGGATCGTCCCCGTATCTCTCCCTCAACCGATTATTATAGGTCTCTTGAAAAAAAAAATCATCATATTCAATTCAATAAACATAATAATAACTTACAAAATAAAATGGTTGAACAAACATACCACAAAATGTTGAGCACGGTTGTCAACTAACTGTTGCGTCCCCTTTTGGCGGTCATGACTTCGCACGTGCGTCTCCACAAACAGCTCCATAGGGCTCGGCTCACGTCCAAGAGACGTAGCCTATAATGAAAAAAATGTATTAACAACAAATTAATTGAACGATATATTTCATTTAAATTAATCTTACCATCCGTTTCACATGTGCAGAAAACGGAACAGAGCCGCCGGTGTGCGTTGTCACCAAGCCATGAATTGGCCGATTCCGGTTGCCAGCACCGGACTGGGAGCGTCGAGTGAACCGCTCAGACGTCACATGCTGAAGATAGTGCGGCCATATATCTTCCGGGATGTATATTGGTTTGAAATCTCTCCAAACCGCAACATCGTTCCAGCCTTGGAACCCCTTATCCCTCGCTGTTTTTTTTGCTTTTTTCTGGGTGTCATACCAAAAATCATGCAACCTAATTCACGCACGAAAAAATTACATTTCGAAACATAAATAATTATGTAAAAAAAAGTCGTATTGTTTTCGATGTTACCTAATTGCCGCGTGATTTTCCCACACCCTCCTCACAACAGTGTCATGTTCATCGTCCCAGCAAAATCGATGCTGTATATAAAAAAATAATTTTTTAAAAATGTTAATAATTTATTTACAATTATAACTAGAATTTATTAGAAATAAGCTGAAAATTATATATTAACACGGACCTCAAATCTACGAAACCATGCATTGATTTGAGGCATCCATTCAGGATGCCTGGATATCTGACTCCATTGAAACAATGGAATCTCCATCGACGCTTTAAACGCCGATGATATTACTCGGGGGGCCTCAATGTTTGTGAACCTGAAAAGAAATGAAATTAATTTGTGATTACTTCATAAAATATGTTTTAAATTTGTTTTTTTTTATATAAAAAAAACTAAAACCTTAACAAACTTACATTGAAAGATCGTCCTTCCACTGTGCCTCGTACTGGCGGGTAAATTGATTCTGCTGTGAAGGCACGTCGCTTCTGCGATGTGAAACATCGCTGGAAGAGGCAACATCGGTTGAGAGGCACCTAAGGAAACATCATCATCGCTGCTAGACGAACTTGATTCGACTGGACGTGAACGACCAGCTCTGGTTTTCATTTTGCGCATCTAAACAATTTTATATAAATAATTGTATAATAAAATTCAAAAGTTAAAAAAAAATCGGCAGCACCTCCCCTATACTGGATACTACCCAAATTCACAAACCTGCAAATATTAACAATAGTCACAACCAATTGAACCAATCTATACTAATTATTCCAACATATTCAACTATTAATCCTAAGATAAATTCAACGTTAACAATTACAATTCACAAATTAATCAATAATTATATTCAAAACAATAAAAAATATGACAAAAAATAAATTCAATAAATTCAACAAATTATAATTCAACAAATTAATCATTATAATTCAACATTAACAATTATAATTCAACAAATTAATCAATAATTATATTCAAAACAATAAAAAATATGACAAAAAATAAATTCAATAAATTCAACAAATTATAATTCAACAAAGTAATCATTATAATTCAACATTAACAATTATAATTCAACAAATTAATCAATAATTATATTCAAAACAATAAAAAAAATATGACAAAAAATAAATTCAACAAATTATACTTCAACAAATTAATCATTATAATTCAACATTAACAATTATAATTCAACAAATTAATCATTATAATTATGACAACAAAACAATAAAAAATATTCAAAAAATTCAAAAAAAAAAAACCTACATCAATAAAAGGAACGAAATATACATACCTTAATAATGTGACAAATTAAAAACTTTATCTACATTACCAAAAAAAACACCAAAACAACAAAATAACAAAAATAAAAACAACTAAAAATAAATTAAAAGTAAATAAATTAAATTGGAAAAAAACACATACCTTTTAATTTGAGGGAGGAAGATTCACCGACGAAGAGAAGAGAAGAGAAGAGAAGTGCAGCGACGCGGGGAGAAGAGAAGAGAAGCGGCGCGGGGAGAAGAAGAAAAAATGAGGCGAAGCGGCGGGGGCTGGAACTTATAGGGCAGTTTTACCGACGGACTCACCAACGGAATTAATATCCGTCGGTAAAAGGTCAACAATTCCGTCGGTAAAAGTTCAAAAATCCGTCGGTAATTTTTGAATTTCGCACCGAATTTTTAAAAGCCCTCCATATTTTTCGACGCCCGTCGGTAATTGCGTCGGTAATCTAACAAGTTTAGAGGCGCCTTAATTCACACACGTTGGAAATCGCACGGTCCGTCGGTATTTCTGTCGGTAATATGTGTGACCGACAAATTACCGACGGGCCTATTCCGTCGGTATTAGCATCGACAAATCTATCGGTGAATCCGTCGGTGATTGTGGTATTTTGTTGTAAATATTTTCGAACTCTCTGTGAGATACCGATGGACTAGAATCTGTCGGTATACCCGTCGCTGATTGTGGCATTTTGTTGTAAATGTTTTCGAACTCTCTGTGAGATACCGACGGATTTAATTCCCTCGGTATACCCATCGGTGAAGGTGGCATTTTGTTGTAATTCTTTTCGAACTCTCTGTGAGATACCGACGGACTAGAATTCGTCGGTGAATCCGTCGGTAATGTCGTCGTTGTGGTGGCATTTCACGTAATTAATTTCGAACTCTTTGTGAGATACCGACGGATGGTTATCTGTCGGTATGGACGTCGGTAAGTTTGCATTATGCAGGAAAGGTTGTCTTTATATTGCCTGTTTACCTTCCTGCAAAAACTTAACTGATAAACTGTCCATCACATAAAACAATAACCACATTGCTTAAACAGTAAATATTTTGTTTTACAAAATACATCATCCATAATCTAAATTACATGAGACAAATGTTTTTACATAGGGATTCATTTTCATAATTAGTCGGAATTTTGCTTCATCGCAATCTTCAATATGGATATCATCTTCTTCATCGACATTTGCTTGTCCGCTAGAGCTGAGAACAACATTCAACTCCTCTCCGTCAATATCAACAAGACTATCATCGAGAACTCGAAAATTTGAATTTTCTTCCAATTCAATCGAAGGAGCAACTCGATATGGTTCAACCAAATCACGAACTTGAAAGACTTCATCTCGCACACTTGTGTCTTCGTTCTCATCCTGAACAACCTCGACACGACCCCGTGGTTTCGTTTTTAAAACGGACAACCAATCAACTCTTGAACGATCCTTTCTAAATGAAGGGGTGTATGTGTAATAAACTTGTTGACATTGCTTTGCAAAAACAAAGACATCGTTTATGTTGCGGAGTCTAGCTTTTGAGTTGATTTCGACCAGACCATGGTGCGGATCAACTCTGATTCCTCTGTCCGTCGTGTCATACCAATAGCATTTGAATAAAAACACTTTATTCTGCTCGCTATGATATTGCAGTTCGACGACCTCTTCTAATCTACCATAGTAGTCAACTTCTAACTGGCTACTTGTGGATCCCTTAACACAAACACCGCAGTTGTATGTCTTTCTTCCTTGCCCGTATTCTTCAGTATGGAAAACATATCCATTGACAAAATACCCATTGTAGCACTTAACTTTTCTTTCAGGGCCGAGGCTTAGTGAAGACAATGACTTGGGCGCACTCCTTCCCATTTGATAAACCTTGTAAATATATGTAATTAAATGTACATCAATACACGGTAAATGAACGAGAATCTCGTAATGACATGCATACGTTAGAATGAGTTTGTGATAGTGCTTACATGTGTTCTGAACCATGTGGCAAATTGTTCATCTTGTAATTGAAAGATCTGGGATTCGGTCAGCTGCGAGTTATTGGAGAGCAAATATTGTCGATGTTGCCTGCAAGTGATAATGAGTGTATGATAATACAATATATAATTAACAGTATATTACTGACAAAGTTTAATTAGTATTACACATATATAGACTTACTGAATAAATGGTCTCAGCTCATCACAGTTAAATAAAACATAGTTGTGTGCTTGTTTGAATTCTATTTCTGACAAATATCTTCCTCTTACGACATTTTTAGGTGTGGGTCGTCCAGTATTGGAGAATATTGACAAGTTCCCACTGGAAGGCACTTCACCGCCATCGTGAAAATACTTCACTTCAAATAAGAAAAACATAGAAAATACTTTAAGATATGAATTCCATTGCAACTGTAATATCTCACCGTTCGAATGGGTACATCCATCTATACTAGACCGGTCCTCCAGCTTTTGCCTCGAACGGTAGATGTATAGGGAGATGCTCCATTGAGTCAAAAAATGAAGGAGGGAATATCATCTCAAGTTTGCATAGTATCTCGATGATATTCGTTTGAAGCATCTCAATGTGCTCAACATCCATCTTGCTGGAGCATATATCTCTGAAGAAATGACTGATCTTCGTTAGTGCATCCCATATTCCCTTTGGCAACAAATCACGAAAAGCTAATGGGATGAGTGTTTGCATAAACACGTGGCAGTCATGCCTCTTCATTCCATACAATCTGCAGTCCTCTATGTTAACAAACCTTGATATGTTCGATGCATGTCCATCCAGGAAACACAGACTCTTAAGCAATTTGTAGACTAGCAGTTGTGCGTTTTTCTCTAACACGAAGCTTGCCCTTTGTTTTGCAACCCGTGACTCGTCATAAACCAACTCAATATTTTTACGGTTACAGTATAAAGCTATATCCAATTTAGCCTTCATGTTGTCCTTTGTCTTCCCCTTCACATCCATGACGGTGTTGAAAATATTCTCAAACACGTTCTTTTCGATGTGCATGACGTCAAGGTTATGCCGGAGAAGATTAGTCTTCCAATACGGAAGCTCCCAAAAGATACTTCGCTTTACCCAATTATGGGTTAAACCAAAACCAGGAAGCTTTTTCTTACCTGATTGAAGGCCAAACACAATGTCACCGTACTCTGATACAACATGATGCAATTCTTCACCAGAAAGACGCGGGGATGCAACATCTTTTTCAACTCTACCAACAAAGAAATCTTTTCTGTTCTTTCTGAACCTGTGATTAAGTGGCAAGAAGCGACGGTGACAGTCAAAAAAAGAAGCTTTACCTCCGTTTGCTAGCGTGAATGCCTTGTTGTTTTCCATGCAGTATGGACATGCGAGTTTCCCATGCGTGGTCCAACCAGAAAGCATTCCATAAGCTGGAAAATCACTGATAGTCCACATCAAAGCCGCCCTCATAAGGAAATTTTGTGTCCTCGATATATCATAAGTCAGAGATCCAGTGGACCACAACTGCGCCAGCTCATCTATCAACGGTCGAAGACAAACATCTATATTCCGCCCCGGGCTGCTTGGACCGGGTATGACAATAGATAAAAAAATGAACTCCGGCCTCATACACATTCCCGGTGGCAAGTTATAAACTGTGAGAATGACCGGCCAACAAGAATAGGGAGCAACAAATGACCCAAATGGGTTGAACCCGTCTGTACACAACCCAAGTCGAACATTCCTTGATTCAGCAAAAAAGTGCCATGTCATGTGCTCAGCAGTCCTTGGTGACATAAATAACCTCTGCAGTCTAGGTGTGATTGGGAAATATCTAAGTTTTTTATATGCCACTAGAGTCTTCCCCCTGCCAGTTCTGGGTTTGTAACGGGAATGCCTGCATGTCATGCACTCGGTCATCTCAGCATTTTCAAGGTAGTATAACATGCAGAAGTTAGGGCACATGTCAATTTTCTGGTATCCTAAACCGAGGGGTTTCATCATGGACTTCGCAGCATAGAAGTTCTCTTTGAGCCCGTTCCCTTCAGGTAAAATGCTTCTTGCCCAATCAATAATTTTGTCATACCCGGCCTCACTCAACCCGTGATCTGACTTGATGGTGAACACCTGTGCCACGGCCGATAATTTACTGTGGTTTGTGCAGCCATCCCATAATAGTTCGTCAGAATCTTTCAACAAATCAAAAAACCTAGTTGCCTCTGCATTAGGTTCTTCTTCTACGATTGGACATTGATTGACATTATCTTGATTCATTCTCATTGCATCCATAACCATGTTTCTGTAAGAATTAGTGTTGTCATTTGCCGCTTCATGCACGTTGCTAGCACTAGAAGTTGACCCAACCACCGTTTCTCCCATTCTCCTATTACTAACAAATACCTCTCCATGTGCATACCAACACTCGTAATTCTCCACAAACCCTTTGTGTAGAAGATGCATCATCACAACATCTGGATGCAGATACTTTTTATTTTGACACTTCCTGCATGGACACCTAATACCGCCTCCAGTAAAATTTCTGGGAATAGATGTTGCGAAATTAAAAAAACCCTGAACCCCGTTACAATAATCCATCCTCCGCAATCCTTGGGGTGAATCTAGATACATCCATGAACGATCATCCATGACTTCTATCGAACCTCTATAAAAAGGACCCAATAAGCAAGCTCTTAATTATTTCAAAACATAACATGTAATTCGATAATTCTACAAATTAAGTTTTAACAATTTACAAACAAATACAATCTTACAAAATCTAAAACAAACCATAACAAGTATAAAATTATACATTCATATACTACAAGTTTGTTTGAGAAATAACAATAAAACATGTACATCTACTAAAAAAAAATACATATACTAAAAAAACAATAAAATTGACATTTAAATGTTAAAATTTTAAAGATAGAATTACTTACAAAAAATGATAAAATCCGTCGGTAAATCAGAACACGGATGCTGTGACCACAAAACTTCAAGAAATACAACTTGTTGTGCTGATATGAGGAAGATTTTTGTTTTGGGGCGAGGGGGGCTGGTTATTTGCAGATGGGGAGGGTTAGGATTAAGAAGAAGAAAGAGAAATGGGGGAGGAGAGTGTCGGCAGAGTGGCCATATATTCACTTTTACCGACGGAATTACCGACGGTTTTTATTCTGTCGGTGAATACGTCGGCGACCCCGTCGGTAATTCTGACGGGCAATCGACACGTCACCGCACGGACCTGCTATTCAAATCCCTCGGTGATTCCGTCGGTATTTTTAATGGTTCACCGGTCACGTCACCAGTACGGATCTGGCATTTCAAATCTTTCGGTGATTCCGTCGGTATTTTTGACGGTGAACAGGTCCCATCACGCGTACGAGCCCCAGGTTTTAATTCCGTCGGCAAAATCACCCGTCAAAACCTTGGCGCCATCTACCCGCCCTTTTTTCATTAATTCTGAATTTTCTGTCGGTAATTCGGTCGGTAATTCCCGACCTAATTACCGAAGAATATTTTTCGTCGGTGATTTCGGTAGAAAAATACCGACAGAAAAAATTCCATCGGTGAGTCCGTTGGTATTTAGCGAATTTTTGGTAGTGAAACGTTTTCACACCTTTAAATCAACTCTTTATATGTTTTCATCTTAAATAATTTTTCAATCAATAAGTTCCTACAAAATTTCCTCCAAAGATAGGACCATGTTGTAGACAATAAGATGAATAATTTGCTTAGTATTATGATGCAAAAAAATTTTAGCTTATAAATATATGAAAATATTCTATTTGTTTTAACATAAGCATATCATAATTATTAAAAAATACTAAAAAAAAATATCAACCTAATATTTTCTTAAATCAAATGCACCCAATCACAAAAACAAAGAGAGATTTCATTCCCACCTATTATCGATTTCGATATGATTATAAGGTGAACATTGTGATGCATTGGAGTATAATATTTTGATATAAATGAATCATTATTTTCAATTTAAAAGAAAAATATCATTGTGAAGAACAACAATTCAAGATGTAAGATCCAAGTTCGACCGATTAATTTCACTATTCACATGTGACTTAACACGATTTGCTTTTTCTTGTTTCTTTTTTTCCCCTCCAAAGAGAGAACGTGTGATTATGGCTCCACTCTTTCTTTCTTTTATATATGATCAAAGTCTAAATTTGTTTGAGATGATGCCAACAAGATCAAAGTCAGAATTCATGCACATTGCCTTCCATCAATCAACGTGCTTTTGGTCATGAAATGTCCCTCCACCTTTTTTTCCTCTAGCAAATTGCTTCCATTAACTTTAATTATTTATCTATTTATTTTTGCATTTCAAAAATATTTTTTTTAAAAATTAATTTTTATTTTATTTTTTTCTTCAAATTAATATTTTTTAGTGTTTTTAGATCATTTTAATACGCTGATATTAAAAATAATTTTAATATATATATATATATATATTATTTTGATATATTTATCAATAAAAAATATTTTAAAAAACAATCACAACCACACTTATAATTTCTATGTAAAATGCTGCCCGGATGCACCAAACAGAAGTTGTGAAAAGGCAACAACCCTAAGCTATTTGAATGATCTTTCTGTTACTTCAACTAATAGTGAAAAAAAGAAGGTTCCAAAGAGCCCCACCTACAAGCTTAATTAGCATTACGCAAATACACATGTTTTAAACACTATTCGTTGTTATAGTATAATGATTTTTTGTCATAAAACCTTTCAACTTGTCATAGGGTTAAGGTGATGTTTTCAGACATATTTGTCTCTTACATATTATGTGAGGTTAAATTAATTATTTTATTTTTTATTACATATTAAAAATAAAATCAATATAACTTTCTCACAAGATTTTTTTTAATCATTTTTTATTAATTTTATTGTAAAATCAAAGGTTACTCATGAGCATTATTGTAATTGAAACATATTAAATATTATTAAAAAAACTTACGTGTCAATGTGTGGACAACCATTATGTTGTTTGGACAACACATTGTCTTTGGTTTTACTTCAGCGACCATTTCTTCTTCTTCTTTTTCCTTTCTTTTCTCTTTTCTGCTCGAATTCAACACTAGCCCCTTCAATTTCTTTTTATTTCATATATGTTCCATGTCCTTTTAATTACTTTGTTTTTTAATAATCTATAAAATTACAAATATTTTCATGTTTCATCCCCTTTTATTTTTTTATATTTTTTTAAATTTAATCATCATTCTTTTGATTGTTATTTATTTTGTTTGGGATCATTTTTTAGATTTGTTTTTTACAATTTCATCCTTCATAGTTTTTTTTTCTATCAGATTTGATACTTATTTTTTTTTTATTGCTATCTCTTTTACTCTGGCAAGTTTTTTAAATTGATTTTTTCTTATGACTTCATCATTCAAAATTAAATTGATTGAGAATTAAATTTCTTGATTGAACCCACGTCCATGATTTCATGGGTTGCGAGTTTTAGAGATTTGCCCGAGTTTAAGATGTTTGCTTTTCTTTTTTTTTCTTTTTTAAAGCAATATTTTTTTACCTTTGTTTTTTTAGATTTTTGTTTTATTATTTTTTTTATAGTTTTTTTTTTATGGGATTAGTCTTGAGTTTATGATTAGAGTCATTATTTTTAAAAGTTAAAGTGGGTTGATTTTTTTTTTTTTGTTCTTGTGTTATTTCAATTTAATCTTTCAATATTTAATTTATTGAAAATTCATCTCCTTACCTTCTTTTTTTGCATTTCTTGTTTATAAATTATCTCAATAACATATTCATGATCATCAATTTTACATGTTGACCCGAGTTAAGTACATTAAAAGAAAAACAGAGGAGGCTAGTTGAGGTCATGGGAGGAATGTTGCTATTATGATAATGGCGTCTAACGCGCACACACAGTTTGCTGTTGTGTGCTGTAGCCGATACTGAGCAAAGGAACATGCATGGTGGTGGAAGGTGGGGTCTGTCCACCAACAGGAAGTTGGGATTTCTGATTGAAGACATTGGATACTCTTTTCTTTCCTTAAATCCATTGCTGTCTCTGCATTTTCCTCTGTTCTTAGTTCTGATGGCTTTATACATGTCCTGCTTTGCATGTGCGTATATCTAATATATCTCCATGGTACACACATCACTTCAATCTCAAAAGAAGAGGCCAAAAACATTACTTGTTGGATTATTTAATGTTTTTAATCAATCATAATAGTATTTTACTTAAAATTTATTGTAAATACTTAAAGATATTACCATATAAGATTACTGTTCTTAATATATGTTATTGATTTTTTGTTAAACATCATAAATAAAGCGTGACTTTTTAATGAAATGCATTTTCAATAAATAAAAAAAAATAGAAATGATTGAATGTTAAACAAACAAACTAGCCAATTATTTAATTATGTGTGCTCTAAATATCATATATGGATCTTGGGATAATTTTTATTACAATGGTATCAGCGCCTTTATACATGCTTTAGGGCCAAATCATTGCTTATAACAGAAAGACACACAGGAATTATGGTTCATAATTAAGGATGTAGAACACAGACATTGCTTATAACAGAAAGACACACAGGAATTATGGTTCATAATTAAGGATGTAGAACGCAGACAAATGGAGATTATCGACCCCATCTGGTAGCTAGTATAAGACATCAAGCTCAGTTCATATCTTCTTCACAACGTGCCATGCATATATAATTCACCAGATGGATCCCTTGAAGAACAACACGCCATGCGAGGTGCTGCGGCGCACACTAGAAACAGAGATACGAGAGAGCCCCCATTAGGATTATTAATCTTCAATCAAGATAAGACATTATTCATTACTATATCATCAACAAGGTTTATTACGCGAATTTATTATTCAAATCAAGTTTGCAAATTGACCAATCAACATTGAAAGAAGGCTTCTGTGTAATGTCGAAGTTTGGTGAATATAATGTCAAAAATGAATTGAAAAGGAAATGCTAAAACAAAAAGGATGTTTCAAGGAAACAATAGATAGTTTTACTGTGTTTTAGTAGTATTGCAAATGTCCTAACAGGCACACAGAATTTGTTACCTTGCTAGTTACGAAGCCTCCTTTGCAATCTAGCCATGGTCAGCACTGTCGTCACGTGCAGCCAATCTTCAATATGGTTCATGAGACGGAAGAAGGCATGCCTCCATGGCCTGTAGAGAAATAAAGTGCCACAAACTGCCCAAAATCCAGTGGCAAATCCAATCCCCATGCTCAGATAGAATCCTCTGCTTATAAATCCATCCTCATCTTGGATATCAACATTGTTGCTGCCTTGACTGATTGATGGATCATGACCTTGTTCTGCTGCACACTCGTTTGAAAGAGGTTTCCCACAAAGTTCTGGATTTGCCATGAATGAAGAATTGTCAAAGCTCTGGAGTTGAGTGCTTAATGGAATTTTTCCTGACAAGTTGTTATACGAGACATTCAGGCGACTGAGAAAATTCAGATCGCGAAGGCCGTCAGGAAGTCCACCAGAAAGTTGATTTGTAGACAAATCAAGAGATTCTAATGATCTCATGAGGCCTATCCTGGGAGGAATGATCCCGGTCAATCGATTATTTGATAAATTTAGCGAAAGCAAGCCCTCAAGTTTCGCTATCCCATCAGGAATTTCTCCACTTAAGTTATTGCTTGAAAGATCCATGCTCTTCAATTGTTTGAGAGTTTTTCCATATTCGAGCTCCATTCCTTTCAATACAACTCTAACACTATCAAAATATTCGGGAATGGAATATAAATAGATGGAATGAACAATGAATTCGTAAGTGCTCTCATTCTTTGACATGGCAGAGAAATTGCTGAAGCAATGCGGTATATCATCAGATATATTATTGTGGGAGAGATCCAATATTTGAACATGAGCTAGATGGCAAAGGACCAGTGGTATGGTTCCATCAAGGTAATTTGATCTTAGGCGAAGAACAACCAAACTCGGAAGATTTTCTCCAATCCAAGATGGAATTTTGCCAGATAATCTGTTCTCCCCGAGGTCAAGAATTTCCAATCGCGTACAATTGGCTAGTGACGGAGGCAACTCTCCAGACAAACTGTTGTTTCTCAAATTTAATGTCTGGATAAAAACTAGAGAGCCAAGTGAGGCAGGTATCCTCCCTGAAAAATTATTGCTAGCCAAATTAAGGACGTCCAGGTGCTTACACTTCATCCAACAGTCAGGTATTTCTCCTGAGAGACAATTGTCAGAAAGGTCAAGATAATATAATCTCTCACAAACAATTGAACAAAGGTTGGATATAGTTCCTGAAAACAAGTTTTTGGAAAGGTTCAATATTGTTGCATTAGGTGGAAGTGGTAAGGAACCGTGCAAGCAGTTGGAACTCATATCGACCGTAGCAGAATCTCGTATGACTGATGGTAATTTATGCGCTTCACCAGTGATTTGATTGTGAGAGATGTACAAATAACTCAATTTGAAATGAAGTTTCCCAAACCAACTGTTAATGTCATCTGCAATTCCAGCATTGGAGATGTCCAGGTAGGAAATTCTTCTCTGCGTTCGTAGCCATTGAGGAAAACTAGGCCCCAGCTTGCAAGATCTCATGATTAAGGCATAAAGTTGGAAAGGAGGAGTCCAGTTTAAGCTCAAGTTAAAAGCAAGTGCATTTGAAGAAATATCCAAGTAAGTTAATTTGGTCAGGTTCAAAAAGCTAATCTCTGAGATTGTTCCATTCATGAAATTTGAGGAGATGTCCAAGTATTCAAGATCAGAAAGTAGCTGGATATTTTCGATCCAACTCCCATTTAATTTATTCCCAGAAAGAAATAATGTAGTTATGAAAGAAAGATTCTTCATATCAGGCACCTCTCCTACCAAACTATTCGAAGACAAATCCAATGATTCCAATCTACCAAGATTCGCCAAGGCTCTTGGTATTTCACCTTCAAAATGATTCCGAGAAAGATCAAGACTTTCAAGATTAATCATGGCCCCCAAAGCTTTTGGGATTTTTCCTTGAATTTCATTATTTTTAAGGTTGAGATGAACAAGGCTATTGTTGAAGTTAAGCAACCAGGGGAAGATTGAAGATGTGAGGCTGTTGGAAGAAAGATCAATGTCTGCAAGTGATGCAGGGGAATAATTGGAATGAAATAATGGTGGAGAAATCGCCGAAGAGAGCCCACAATCAGTCAAATACAAGTTGTGCAAAGAAGGGAGGCTATTGATTGCTTGAAACCAATCTGTAGTTCCACTCAGGTTTGTGGACCTCAAAGCAAGATGTTTCAAAGCAGGAAGACGAGAAAGCCAGCTAAGACTTTCAACTCTGTTAAAATTATTGTAGCTGAGATCAAGAAAAACCAACCTGGTAAGATTCCCTAGCTGATGAGGAATAGTTCCGGTAAGACCACAATCGGACATATCGAGATGCATCAAGTGTTTTAATGAACCAATGAATTGGGGGATGGAGGTTGCTCTAACCTTACTCATATCCAAGTATGCCAAGTGTTTCAGCTCAAGCAAGGGAGAGCTTATATCGCCTTTGAATTGCATGTAATAGAAGAGCTGCGGATAAAGCTGAAGTGAATAAACATGACCGGTTCTGTTGTTGCACCGAACTCCTGCCCAATTGCAGCAATCATCACCAGTCCCCCATGAAGAAAGCTGATCGTTCTCATCCACGAGGTCATCTTTCAACTTAAGTAGTGCTTGTTTCTCCCTTTCCATGCACATGACTTTAACGCCTACCAAACTGGAATTGGTTTTGAATGCATTTGTCGTCATGATACACACAGTGAGCCAAGAAAGGAAGACAAGAAATGTAAGGTGTGTCCCAGCCATAGTTTGATTGATCAGTGAGTGTTCTGAATCAAGATGAAAGATCAAACTACCTCATTGGTGTTAATTAGGTAGTAAATGCTTTAGCTTGTGGAAAACTGTTACTAGTCAATATTCGTCACTACTCTTCCATTCAAACTTAACCATCTTGTAGTTTACCAGTAATAAAAGTTTGAAATTAAATGATTTGATACTTTTATAATCTCAGTTTTGAATCTTTTAGTTTTTAATATTATAGTTATTAAAGGTTTATATGGTTATTAATTTTAGAATTCATGGAATTAATTTAGATATATACATACAAGCTGACCTGAACATCCAAATTAAAAAAAAAAACTGCCCTTTTAATTCTCTACATGGGAAGCTTCGTAAATCCCACCATAAGCCAACAATTGTCTTAAAATGTTTTTATATTAATGTTGTTTAATTTGGCCGAAGGCAAAGCCACTTCTGTTCTTTCCATGAAAAGCAAAATAATGCTATCATAAAAACAAGGACCGAGGTTTTTTTTTTTTTTTTTTTTCATTTCGCTATTGCTTGTCAAAGTCGTGCACTTCCTCGTCAAGATCATATATGTGTTCTTAGTTTCTTGGATATTGCGCGTTCTTAGTTTCTTGTTAATGCTGGATATGGTGCTCCTCCTTGGATATTGCGCGTTCTTAGTTTCTTGGATATGGTGGTCCTTCTTGGATATTGCCCGTTCTTAGTTTCTTGTTAATACTGGTCAAACCCGGATATGTGTTTTCACGTTAAGATTACTTAATCAATTTGTCCTATAATGAAGGATTTCTCCACGCGGTTTCTAAAATATTTTCCAACAATTTTCTGTCATTTTCATGAAAAAAACACACTATCAAATGAAAAATATCTTAAAAGCGACTCGGAAAAAAGATCTAAAATACAAATTCATGTTAGAACCAACGAATAAGAGCCTAAATAAATACTACAAATATATATGGAGCAAAATAAATGAGTAAAGAAAACTTAAAATAATAAATATTGTTAAGCAAAGTTTTTTTTTTTTTAAAAGATATAAACTATTGAAATTAATTTTTAAGAGTAAATAATATTGAAAAAAAGGAAAAAAGTAAAATATTTTAAGCCTGAATTAAAATGAAAAATGTATAAACCTTAAAAAAAAAAATTCAACGAATTTGATGCTAATTCACATTTGGGTTCTAGATGCTTGGGTTTTCATAGCATATTTTGACCTGATCTCTGTACAGATCATTTATATATTTATGGTCTGTGATAGTCTTTAATATTTAAGCTAGCTTGACCCAAATTAATATTATTTACAGATAAAATGACCAACCTGTATGATTTTTCCTTGCACTTCCTTCCTAATTAATGAAGATGAGAATGTCGTATAATTTTTTATATGAAGTTTAGCCTTTAGAGGGTACATAAATTCGAAAATATGTGAAGTTATATGACCTTATTTGTTTAAAGAAGAGAAAGCAAATTTGATAGTAGTTGAATTTGTTTGATTTTTATAATTGAATATTTTATTTTGAATTCTATTTAAATAGGTATTTAATATTTTTATTTCACATAATTCAAAGTCCGTTTGTTTTAATTTGTGTTTTAAAAATGTTTTCAAAAAAAAATAAAAAGCATTTATTTTTTTATTTGTTTTAAATTAATTTTTTTGAGTGTTTTTATATCGTTTTAATATGTTAATGTTAAAAATAGTTTTTAAAAAAGAAAAAATAAATATTTATTTTAATATATTTTTAAATAAAAAACATATTAAAAAATAACTATTAATACAATATTAAATGGTATCTTAATTAGAGATGTCATATAGTAAAAGTGAAAAACTCTTGCTAAAGCTTAACCAAAAATTTCTTGGATTGAAAGATCCAAAATAAAAACTCCTTTGCATATTTTTCAATTGTAATTGATGCTAATTAATATACATTTTTTATTTAAAATATTTAGATGATCAACTTTAATTTTGTTAAATAAAGATCAGGTCATGTAAGAGCACATGACTTTAGTAGAGAAGATAAAAATTGAAGTTAGGTAAAAAAAATATCAATTTAATATTTCTTTTTTATTTAATAATTTTTTTTCTTTTAATTTTAATCTAGATTTTGAAGTAAATTTTCTCTCTCATTTACTTGTTTACATGACATCTTATTGATGATATCAATCCTAAATATTGTTTTAAGCATAGTTTTTAGTTCCGGTCCAGTCCAAGACCGGATTCCGGTTTCCAGGTTTTGATCGGGTTACCGGACCGCCCGGGTCAATTTGTTTTTTTAAAAAATCAAAACGATATCATTTTAGTAAAAAAAATAAAATAAAAATCAACAGGTTGCAACCAGGTTTTTGACCTGGTCTCGTACTCATGTAGTTCAATTGAGTGGCATGGCTTGATCATCACCTTAATATATTCAGAATCTTTTTGTGAAACCGTTATGCCCGCCTAGCTCGAACATTGCCAAAAATCTTCTATAACCACCTTTCTTTGTGCTCTAAATTTCCCTCTGCCTCTGCCTCTTCGGAAGATTTTCTTTTTCAAAGCTTCTTCTTGGCTCATTAATTTGTGTAATTGAAGCTACAAGGATCGGTTGCTGACATGACCAAAAGATTGATGTCTTCTCCCAAGTGCAGGAGTGTCGAAGTAATAAATAACCCGGCAAGACCGGGGTCGAACCACAGAGAGGTTAATTGTACAAATTATAAATAACAATACAACAATAACAATAATAATAGTAATAGTAATAACAATATTAACAATAATAATAATAATAATAATAATAATAATAATAATACTCAGTACGTGGCGTTGTTATACTTGAGAATGATCTAAAAGATCGGGTCACAGGTTTCCAGCCTATATACTGAGTTTATGAAAAGATCATATTATATAATATAAACAGAATGTAAATAATAATAATAATAATAATAATAATAATAGTAATAGTAATAATAATAATAATAATACTAATAGTAGTAGTAGTAGTAGTAGTAATAATAATAATAATAATAATAATAAAAATAAAAGATAAAGATGAAGAAATTAATGAGAACTTTGAGATGGAATATTAATGTAAGGATTAAACAATGATAAAAATAAATGTCAAGGTTAGAGGATCCACTAATGGTATTTCAAACAAGTATAGTATAAACTCTTATTATTCAATTGGAAACCACACACAAAGGAGGTTCCAATCAGATGATTTCATTAATAGCTCATTATAAATTATTAACATGATCATATTAATTATCTTATTTACATAACACCAAACTTTTAAATATTGTCAGGAATTCATGATGCTAACTTATATGACAACAAATCAAGTTCCTTTCATAGCACAGGTGTAGGTAATACCATACGGTTGGCTATGAGAGTGCCAAGCATTTGTTGTACCAAGTGTTATACAACACAAATCTAGATTAACCATTTAACAAGCAAGGTATTAAGAATTAGTAAGATAAAAAGATAAGACATGTTAATATTAAACATTAAGTCCATTTGAGTTTACACTATACTTATTCTTACACCATTAGTGTAACCTTTTACCTTGACATAATAAACTTAGCTAAACATAATGAAGAAGAGAAACATAAATAAACAAAACAAGAACATAAAGAAAATACAAGTTAACTAAGTAAAGGAAAGGAAATGAAAAGCATAAACAAGATATTAATGAAAGCAAAACTTAAAATTACAAAAAATATAAAGAGAGAAATAAAGAGCATGACTTGATCTGAACAACCAAGCCCCAAATACATGGCAAATGCCTCCTTTTATAGGCCAAAATTCGGAATTATTGATTTGATGACTAATTGTTGAGTGGGTGGCCAACTTTTGACTTGGTGAAAATCCTTATCTTCTTGTCTAAAAAACAAAATGCTAGCATCAGAACTGGGTCCATGTCTAAATGAAAGTTCTGGAAATTCCTTAGCTTTCCAGGAAAAAAAAGATGAGGTCATTTGGACTTCTAGAACTCAGATATGGGCAAACACTGAACAGTGTCTGGGCTGCAGGACAGATTCGGACTTCTCCGTTGTTGCTATAATTTGGACTTGAAAACGGCCTTCTTAGATCTTGATGTCCAAATGAAAGTTGTAGGCCTATGTCTTATCAAATCTCTGTAAACATTTGATCATTTGGATATCTAGAACTCGAGATATGACCCAATTACCGAACAGTGTTCCAGTTTGGACTGCACCAACATCTCTTTTCTAAGTTTCACCCTTCTTTATCTTCAAAATTTCAGTAGTTGAATTCATCAATCAATCCTTTGATTTATGTGATATACCTGCATTTAAGATGAACATTTACCATATATTAGGGCATTTTATAGTATTAGACTTGTTATTATAAAACATGCTTTAGTTAAGGAGTTATTGATACTTTAAGTGCAAAATGATGATATAAAACCTTAATAAATATGCACTTTTAAGTACTAATCACACCCCCAACCAGCTTATTACTAGTCCCTAGTAATCAAAGCGTTAAAATAAAAAACAATTTGCAAATTCCATAAAGCAAGGCATTCATCATTCAACTTACTTTAATTTATCCAGATAAACAAACTCTCATTAAATTCATATATCTGCTCATTACCTCTGAAACAAGATATTACTAAACCTTTCTTTTGTGCTCAAAATATCAACATATAGTCATGGGGCTTTACTTGGAAGAAAAACAAATTTTTGTTCTAATGTTTAAGGCTAACTTCCTTAGGTTGGGATTATTATTTTTTTCTTTTTCTTTTTTATTTATTTATTTATTTATATACACATACAACTTGAAACACAATGCATCTTTAACCCATGTAACGAGTTTTAGGCTAATGACTCCCAACCAGTTGGTCTTAGGGCATTAGGTGTTGAGACACCCCTACGAGCTTAGCAACTCGGGTTGCAGATACTGATACGTAGATAGTGCAATGTTTGATTCCCTTAAGCTTTTCTCCTCAACCCATGTAACAAGCGTTGGGCCAATAGCTCCCAAGTCAGTTGACTTTAGGGTATTAAGTGTTAAAACACCCCTTCGGGCTTAATTGCTTAGGTTAGGGAGGCTACGAAACCAAACTTATCTACCTTTTTATTATCATTATTTTTTTTTTTTTGTTTTTTTTTTTTTTTTGCAAATTATGTACTATCCCTTTCCCTTAGTTGTTACCTTTAACAAAAGAACATAAATAATGTAATAATCCAATGTGCAACCCACAATCATATGTTAAAGTGTGTGTGTGAAAATGAAGATTTAAAAATACTTGTTAAATGAGCATATGAGCAGAATCAAGTGCTACCAATACGAGAGTTTGTAAACCTGAATATTTCAAGAAGTATTCTGATAGACCTGTTAAGAATGTTTACTAAGATGCGTCTCAAGAGTCACTTTAACAAAAGAACTCCTTTTACTCTGCCATCCTAGTAACAACAGTTTTGCAAATAGTTTATGAAATAGAAAACATAGTTTTTTTTTTAAAAAAAATATCAACTACTACCCTTTCCCCCCAACCAAAATGAGACATTGTCCTCAATGTTTTAAGGTAGAAAGATAGAGTATAGAGGACATCACCTGAAATAACAAACACTGACAAACCTGAAACACACTTAAACAAATATAAGAAACAACAAAATACAATAATAAAACCAAAAGACACAAAGTTTTTACAAACGAAGGCTCAAATCCAATTTAAGCTTTTTATGGTTTTCCGTAGTTGACCAATTTATGCGACTCATGGAGGGATTAATTACAGGGATGAAAGATTGTAAATTGGTCAATCAATTGTTCAGCAGTAGCAGCAGAGATTATGATTTGTCGTGCCGAAGATGTTAGAAATTCTTGTTCAACAGCATGATCAAGAAAAGACAATAGCTTATCATAAAAACCATTAACATTTAACAGACCTATGGGTTTATGGTGAATGTGCAGTTGGGCCCAAGAGGAAATATGAAAGATCTCTTCCAATGTGCCCAGACCACCTGGTAAGGCAATGAAGGCATCAACATGGTTAAACATTGTATTCAGTCGATCAGACATTATGGGGACCTGTAATTCCTCTCAAATTGTTTTTCCAATGATGTCCCCTTGTGCGAAAGCTTTGGGGACAACCCCCAAAACTTGACTACCTCCTAAAAATACAGCTTTTGACACTCCCCCCATTAACCCAAGGCTGCCTCCTCCATACACTAAATGAATCTTTCGCTCAGCTAGTACCTGACCAAGATGATTTGCTGATTCTAAAAACTCTTTTTCTTTCCCAGGACTGGATCCACAAAAAACACAAATATTTTTTATTTGATGACTTGAGGAACCTGCCATTTCTACACACTTCTGTATTTGATGAATGTATGGGTTGAGTAGAAATGAGGGGAAGAAGAGAAGAATTTATAGATGAGAAATTGAAAATGCAATCATATCACCTATATGTAGGCCAACTGTAGTCTCACACACACACTCTCTCTTTCTCTCTATTTATTTATTTGAAACAGAATATGTATGTACAGGTAGTTGTGATTGTGGCTCACATCTTTCCTTGGTTTTACGTCCAAGAATGGCTTAAACGCCCTCTATGGGTCGGGGATATATAGGCTTCCCATCCAGTTTTCTTAAAAACTAGCAAACATGGTCTTTTTTAGTAAGATTCCCAAGACTAAGTCGAGCATGTTCTTTATGAAAATGGAGTCATAAATCATGAATTGCCCCAATGCACATCTCCACTATGATGAGACTTAAGAGTCAATAGAAGATTATCTAAAGACTCTCTATGTTTTGAAATAAATCCTACCTTTTGATAATTTTCACAGGTTTTGCAAAATGCATATGAGTCCTTGAACATGGTGGGCCAGTAAAATCCACTTTGTAAGATTTTTGCAGTCGTCTTTTTTTACGAGAAATGATCCCCACATGCTTCAGAGTGACAAAATTTAATGACACTACTTACCTCATTATCGGGAATGCATCTTTGAAATATTTGATCAGGACAATATTTGAATAAGTAAGGGTCATCCCAATAAAGGTTTTGCACGTCGCTCAAAAACTTTCTTTTATCTTGGTTATCCAAATGAGCTGGCAAAAATCCTGAAGCAAGAAAATTGTTATTTTTAGCAAACCAAGGCATTGAACTAAGAGAAAGTAAATATTCATCAGGAAAGTAATCATTGATTGGTGTGATGTCAGATGTCGAATCTATTGTCAACTTTGACAAATGATTCGCGACAACTATTTTGGTGCTTTTTTCATCATCGATTGCTTCCTATTTGGTCATGGCATGAAGAAATGGAAGTGCTGGTGGAAAATCAGTCTTTTCTTTGCAATGTTCAGATTTAACCCCTTCCTTACCCTCAGAGATTGACTCATCATCTTTCTCACAAGGTTCAAGAATGGGTTTTTCAATAACCTTACCACTGCGAAGAGAGATGTCTGATTTGACTTGATCCATGTGTTGACTTCTGGAACTACTTGCATTTACATTGTATTTCTCCTTTGGATTTTGCTGTGGTTGAGATGGAAACTTACCGTTCTCTTGAAAACTGAGAGCAGATGTTAACTTTGCAAGAGTATCTTTAAAACCTGTCATGTCTTGAGCAAGTTGAGTGTTGATTATCTCTTGCTTTTCAATGAATGAATGCAATGTTTCCTCAAGATTTCTTCTAGGAGGTGGAGCATAAGGAGGTGCATATCCATAAGAATTTTGGAAATTATGGTGTGCTTGAAACGATGGCTGTGAAGTTTGTGCATTATTGTTATCACTCTTCCAACTAAAATTTGGGTGATTTCTCCAACCAGGATTGTATATTTGCGAGTATGGGTTATGATTGGGCATTTGGAAACTGTTTAAAGCATGAGTTTGTTCATAGAGGCATTCCTTGAAAGAAGGCAAAATTGGACAATCATTGGTTGCATGTTCATTTGTTTCACAGATTTGACACACAATGTCTTGAACAGATTTTAATTGACCACTCCTTTTCAATTCTAGTGCCTCGACTTTTCTAGCTAAAGATGCAAACTTGGATTGGAGGTCATGATCTTCCCTAAGGTTATACATACCTCCATTAGATGTGTGAGGTTGGATTTTACTTGGTGCCTCATAAGTGCGCGTAGTGTCCCAATTTTGAGCATTTTCAGCTAGCAAGTCTAGGTACTCCATTGCTTCATCAGGGTCTTTATCTTCAAAAGTTCCATTGCACATCAATTCCACCATTTGCCTATCTTTAGGTGTTAATCCTTTATAAAAATGTGAAACCAATCTCCATGTTTCAAAACCATGATGAGGGCAAGTATTAATCAAGTCTCGATACCTATCCCAACATTGGTAAAATGTTTCTCCTGGTTTTTGAGTGAAAGTGGTGATTTGTCTTTTGAAAGAGTTTGTTCTGTGAGATGGAAAAAACTTCTTTAAAAATTGTTGTTGCATTTCATCCCAAGCACGAATGGATCCTGGTCTCAAATTCTGTAGCCATGTTTTAGCTTTATCTTTTAAAGAAAAAGGAAAAAGCTTTAATCTGATGGTGTTCATGCTACAATTTGAGTCATTATAAGTGTTACAAACTTCTTCAAATTCTCTCAAATGCAAGTATGGATTTTCTAGTTCTAAGCCATGAAAAGAAGGTAAAAGTTGAATAATGCCTGGCTTAAAATTAAAATGAGACGCATCAGGAAAAAACAATATACATGATCACGCAATTGTTCTTGTTGGATTCATGTAGTCTCTAAGTGTTCTAACCCGATTATTCTCATTATTCTCACTATAAAGCAATTGATTATCCTCTTCGGCCATGTTTTCTAAAAAAGATGAGGATACCTTACAAAGTTTAGCATTTAATGTACGTGACCAAACTCTCATGCACGTGTAAGAGGAGAATAAAAGGAAGAAAAGAAAAGAAAAGAAAAAGAAACAAAACAAAACAAAAAAAAACAAAAGTTAGATAAAATGAAAAATGAAAAGAGAAAATAAATTCAATATTATAATTTATACAAGAATTACCTCCCCGGCAACGGCACCAAAAACTTGACACGACCAAAAGATTGATGTCTTCTCCCAAGTGCAGGAGTGTCGAAGTAATAAATAACCCGGCAAGACCGGGGTCGAACCACAGAGAGGTTAATTGTACAAATTATAAATAACAATACAACAATAACAATAATAATAGTAATAGTAATAATAATATTAACAGTAATAATAATAATAATAATAATAATAATACTTAGTACGTGACGTTGTTATACCTGAGAATGATCTAAAAGATCGGGTCACAGGTTTCCATCCTATATACTGAGTTTATGAAAAGATCATATTATATAATATAAACAAAATGTAAATAATAATAATAATAATAATAATAATAATAGTAATAGTAATAATAATAATAATAATAATACTAATAGTAGTAGTAGTAGTAGTAGTAATAATAATAATAATAAAAATAAAAGATAAAGATGAAGAAATTAATGAGAACTTTGAGATGGAATATTAATGTAAGGATTAAACAATGATAAAAATAAATGTCAAGGTTAGAGGATCCACTAATGGTATTTCAAACAAGTATAGTATAAACTCTTATTATTCAATTGGAAACCACACACAAAGGAGGTTCCAATCGGATGATTTCTTATTAATAGTTCATTATAAATTATTAACATGATCATATTAATTATCTTATTTACATAACACCAAACTTTTAAATATTGTCAGGAATTCATGATGCTAACTTATGTTGACAACAAATCAAGTTCCGTTCATAGCACATGTGTAGGTAATACCATACGGTTGTGCTATGAGAGTGCTAAGCATTTGTTGTACCAAGTGTTATACAACACAAATCTAGATTAACCATTTAACAAGCAAGGTATTAAGAATTAGTAAGATAAAAAGATAAGACATGTTAATATTAAACATTAAGATCCATATTAAGTTTACACTATATTTATTCTTACACCATTAGTGTAATCTTTTTACCTTGACATAATAAACTTAGCTAAACATAATGAAGAAGAGAAACATAAATAAACAAAACAAGAACATAAAGAAAATACAAGTTAACTAAGTAAAGGAAAGGAAATGAAAAGCATAAACAAGATATTAATGAAAGCAAAACTTAAAAATTACAAAAAATATAAAGAGAGAAATAAAGAGCATGAGCTTGATCTGAACAACCAAGCCCCCAAATACATGGCAAATGCCTCCTTTTATAGGCCAAAATTCGGAATTATTGATTTGATGACTAATTGTTGAGTGGGTGGCCAACTTTTGACTTGGTGAAAATCTTTATCTTCTTGTCTTAATAAAACAAAACTGCTAGCATCAGAACTGGGTCCAGATGTCTAAATGAAAGTTTTCTGAAAATTTCCTTAGCTTTCCAGGAAAAAAAAGATGAGGTCATTTGGACTTCTAGAACTCAAGATATGGGCTGAACACTGAACAGTGTCTGGGCTGCAGGACAGATTCGGACCTCTCCGTTATTGCTACAATTTGGACTTGAAAACGGCCTTCTTAGATCTTGATGTCAAAATGAAAGTTGTAGGCCTATGTCTTATCAAATATCTGTAAACATTTCAGATCATTTGGATATCTAGAACTCGAGATATGACCCAATTACCGAACAGTGTTCCAGTTTGGACTGCACCAACGTCTCTTTTCTAAGCTTCACCCTTCTTTATCTTCAAAATTTCAGTAGTTTAATTCATCAATCAATCCTTTGATTTATGTGATATACCTGCATTTAAGATGAACATTTACCATATATTAGGGCATTTTATAGTATTAGACTTGTTATTATAAAACATGCTTTAGTTAAGGAGTTATTGATACTTTAAGTGCAAAATGATGATGTAAAACCTTGATAAATATGTACTTTTAAGTACTAATCAGTTGCCTACGTAAGCTCATTGATCTTTCCAAATTTTCCTTTTAGATGAAAATGTAGCTGTGTTTCAATATCTACTCTATCTTTTCTAAACATTATGGATGCATCTTTATATCTGATATACATTTTTCTGTCAGGAATTCCTTTTCTTTTGCTAATAGAATCATTAATGTCTGAGAGAGAGAAAAGAAACGGGTTCTATAAGATTTGGAATATATCTAGGTTTCTTCCTCTTAAACCTAAACAACATCATTTTCTTTGCAAGAAAAGAAAAGGAGATCCATTAGAGAGGAATGGCTCGTGAAGAGGGGAAGATGGAAGACCTAAAATAATAACAATGTTGTTAGTAACTTTCATCAATTTGTGTTACCTTCCCAGCACCATAGAAAATTGATACTTTCTCCATGATGGCACGTGCATATACATTTTGGGTATTTTGCCACATTTATTTCTTCAAAATTTTCCTATTCAAAGAGAGATTGAATTTTTTTTTCATTGAATGTTTTGAGTATTTCAATTTCATAAAGATTTCCATGGTAGAGTATCTTAAACATTTATGTTTTGTCTGTGCAGGAGTTTCTATCGGTTGCTGTTAGATCATGGTAGCCAGTAACTTGCCTTGAAAGGTATCTATGTTCCCCATTCTGCAAAATGTTTGATTGTGGTTACAAGTCACAATACATTGGTGGCCAGAAGGAAAAATTTGTGAGGTACATCAGATCCTCTTATGTTCATCTTTATGACATGTGCTTTAACATGAATAATCTAACCCCATGTTGGCATATTTTGGAACTCGTAGGTTGGATGATTTTGATTCGTTATCAGTGACTTCTAGCAATAAAGGAATGAAGAAACTGAGGTTTAATGTAGACGGTTTCAACACAAGTACTGGACATGAGAAGAAAAATGCATCAAAATCTTTTAGACATGGGGTGAAAAAAGGATCAAAAGGATTGGTGACAATTGGACGATCACTTAAAACTGGAGTCGCTCGTGCAGTATTTCTGGAGGACCTTAAGGTGTCTGAGAAGATGATTTTTGACCCTCAACACAAATCTCTTCTGCTATGGAATAGGCTTTTGGTCATGTCATGCATTTTATCAGTATCCATTGATCCTTTGTTTTTTTACCTTCCTGTCTTCAACAATCAAATGACTTGTCTGGGTATGGATACAAAGTTAGCAGCAGCAATTACAACTATGAGGACAACACTTGATGTTTTCTATCTGATTCGCATTGCTCTTCAGTTTCGAACAGCCTATGTTGCACCATCATCACGGGTTTTCGGACGAGGTGAACTTGTGATTGATCCGGCACAGATAGCCTCCCGGTATTTAAGCCGTTATTTTATTGTTGATTTTCTCTCTGTGCTACCTCTGCCACAGGTTTGAGAAATACTTTTCTTCTTTCTGGCTTATTGCATTCTTAAATTTTAGCCCTGCATTGTTTTTTGTTTTGTTATGAACAAGTCTTTTTGATTCTATATGGTAGTTGTATACATACTATATTTATCTTCTTCTCAGATATGGTATGGAAATATCTTACTAATAAAAAGAAGGGCTCGGAGGTGTTAGCTACGAAGCAGGCATTGCTGATTATTGTTTTTTCTCAATACATCCCAAGATTTGGTCGCTTTTTTCCTCTGACTTCAGACCTGAAAAAGAGTGCTGGTTCCATTGCTGAGAGTGCTTTAGCCGGTGCTGCTTACTATCTACTTTGGTACTTGCTTGCAAGTCATGTAAGTAATTAATGTTATGCAGCTAGATCCTACTAGTATGTTTGATCCTGGTATATTTGGATAGGAGTGGCTGCTTTGTGTTTTACACCAACGTTGGCCAAAGTTCTTATCCCTGGAGAAATCAAGATAATCACCCCAACAAAGTTTTGGTTTGTTTCTGTGATGTTCTTAACTAGAATATATAAATGTAACGCAAGGAAAATGACTCAAAGTCCTAAATGTTGCACGATGGATTGATGAACTTTCAACATTAACAGACTATGTACTGATCTTAGAATCTACATTTCTTAGTTTTCGCGTAAACCAAATATTACTATTATTAGATACATTAAAGATGCTTGAAGGCTAAGTGGGAAATGTAACGCAGACTTCTTGTACTGTGGCAATAAATTACTGACAGGTTACCATGATTTGCGAAGGATAAGTGATAGGGTTCTTGGAAACAAATGTGATGTCGACAAAGATGATAATTCACGATTTAATTATGGAATCTATTTCCAGGCCATGTCCTCAGACATTGTGTCATCCAGGAAGTTTGTCTCCAAATTCTTTTACTGTTTATGGTGGGGCCTGCAAAATTTGAGGTAACTTGTGTAATTGATCTTTATCTTCATAATACAAGAGGAGATATCGATACATCTCTTTTTTGCATTTTCCACAAAATTTGAAGGTATCATGATTCTGCAAAAAGCTTTCCTGTTCACTTTATCAAAATCTAAGTTTAGTCCTCTGAGCTATATGCACAAAGTATTCAAAAGAATTTCAATACCTCAGGTCTGTGGAAACTTTTCAATCCAATAGTGGCAGTCACTGTTGGAGAGCATTTTTATTTTTATTTATCAACTACTCACCCTTTGAGCTATGATCAAGTATTCTATGAAGACTAAACTTTTCTGAGCAGATAAATCTGTCACACTTGTTCAGGGTTTGAACAATCATTTACTTCTATCTGTTATCTGCGCATTCACGTTTGGATTCTTTGGTGTTAAAAAGAGAATCCAGAAATTATTTCTGTTCTTGGAGTTTTATTTACTCAAGGCATTTGCTGTTTTACCTTCCACAGTACTCTTGGCCAGGGTCTCCAAACATGCACCTATCCTTTGGAAGTTATCTTTTCCATACTGTTAGCTATTTCCGGGCTTATCCTCTTTGCACTTCTGATTGGAAATATGCAGGTATGTTAAGATTTTCACTCCTATGAATGTTCATAAATGATTGGTTACGATGCCTCTTTAATTAATTTGATGAATGCCG
>CAXHTJ010001028.1:0-20207 GCA_964019445.1 Populus tremula
TTATCGAGTAGACCTTGTTGCTGTGAGAATTCTTAATTCATGAGTGTAGGGAGGGCTTATGTCACCACAAACAGAGACTAAAACAGTGTTGATTCAAGGCTGGTGTTAAAGATATAAATTGAATTATATACTCCTGAATATGAAACCAAAGATACTGATATCTTGGCAGCATTCCGAGTAACTCCTCAACCTGGAGTTCCGCCCGAGGAAGCAGGGCCGCAGTAGCTGCTGAATCTTCTACTGGTACATGGACAACTGTGTGGACCGACGGCTTACCAGTCTTGATCGTTATAAGGGACGATGCTACGACATCGAGCCCGTTGCTGGAGAAGAAAATCAATTTATTGCTTATGTAGCTTACCCCTTAGACCTTTTTGAAGAAGGTTCGTTACTAACATGTTTACTTCCATTGTGGGTAATGTATTTGGGTCAAAGCCCTACGCGCTCTACGTCTGGAGGATTTGCGAATTCCTCCTGCTTATACTAAAACTTTCAAGGCCCACCTCATGGTATCCAAGTTGAAAGAGATAAATTGAACAAGTATGGTCGCCCCCTATTGGGCTGTACTATTAAACCTAAATTGGGGTTATCCGCTAAGAATTACGGTAGAGGTTTATGAATGTCTACGCGGTGGACTTGATTTACCAAAGATGATGAGAACGTGAACTCCCAACCATTTATGCGTTGGAGAGATCGTTTCTATTTGTGCCGAAGCACTTTATAAAGCACAGACTGAAACCGGTGAAATCAAAGGGCATTTATTAAACGCACTGCAGGTACAATGCGAAGAAAGATAAAAGGGCTATATTGCCAAGAATGGGAGTTCCTATCGTAATGCATGACTACTTAACAGGGGGATCACCGCAAACACAGTTGGCTCAATATGCCGAGATAATGGTTTACTCTTCACATCCATCGCGCAATGCATCAGTAGAACAGAAAAATCAGGTAACACTTCGGTACTAGCTAAGGCATACTATGTCGGTGGAGATCAATCACTCGGTACCGTAAGTAAACTTGAAGGGAAAGAGACATAACTGGGTTTGTTGATTTACGCGTATGATTGTTGAAAAAGATCGAAGCCGCGGTATTATTTCACTCAAAGGGTCTCTCTACCGGTGTTCTGCCCGTGGCTCGGGGGTACACGTTTGGCATATGCCCCGACCGAGATCTTGGAATAACCACACATCGGTGAGAACTAGGGCACCCTTGGGGAAATGCACCTGGTGCCGTTGCTAATCGAGTAGCTCTAGAACATGTGTACAAGCTCGTAATGAGGACGGATCTTGCTCGTGAGGTAAGAAATTATCCGTGAAGCTAGCAAATGGAGCCCTGAACTAGCTGCTGCTTGTGAATATGGAAGGAGATTAAATTGAATTCGAACAATGGAACGTTGTAATCCACTAATAATGTCATTCTCGTAATTGAATTGCAATTAAATAAACTCGGCCCAATCTTTACTAAAAGGATGAGCCGAATACAAATAGCCTATTGTATATATAATATTTTTCTATGTAAATAAGATATATTTCTATGTAATATGTAATATTTTGATAGATACATACTTAGCTAAATATACAAGACTTAAATACAAAATATAAGACTCAAAGAAAATCAAACCTTCCACTCTTGTCTTAGATCCCTAATAATCCTAAGGAGTGTATTCTTTTATATCTCGCAGTTTCGGGTCATGGTCGGGCCAAGTATCACAACTTCTACCCATCCTGTATATTGTCCTTTTCGTTCTATGTGGAATAGAAAGTTATTAATAGACGAATTTTACGAAAAAGGTTCTCCTAATAGCCTATAGAAAAGAAATCTTTCTTTTCTCGATGCGATTGACACAACATGAAAAGCCTATTTATTTATAAATTTATAATTATTTATTTTTCAATATCCACCTTTATTACTTAATAATCCAGTGATTGGATAGATGCTTATTCGATATATGCTTATTCTGAGAGGAAATGAAATATTCAAATGATTTTCATCGAATGACTAACATCTATTATTTTGATGTAAATAGCGCAAGAAAGCTCTATGAAAAATGTTGGTTCCATTCGATGTTATCCAATGTGGAGTTAGAATATAGTGTAGGCTAAGTAAATCAATGGATAATCTGGTCCTCTTGAAAATACCAGTGTAAGTGAAGACCCGATTCTAAATGATACAGAAAAAAACACCTATAATTGGATCATAGTGACAGTATAATGTTGATCATTTAGTCGGCGTTAGGGACATTCGGAATTTAAACGTGGATGACACTTTTTTAGTTTTAGGTAGGGATAAAAAAAAGACGGTTATTCCATATATTTTGATATTGAAAATCAAGTTTTGGATTGACAATAATCATTCTTTTTTGAGTGAATTAGAAAAAGAATTCTAGTTATTGGAATCTAGTTATTTAAATAAGGGGTCTAGGAGTGACGATTCCCACTATGATTATTCTATGTATGATAAAAATATAGTTGGAATAATTACATCAATAGTTGCATTGACAGTTATCTTCGTTCTCAAATCGGATGCTAGTTCTATTTTAAGTGTAGTGAAAATTACAGCGAAAGTTACATTTCTACTTACATTTTGGTGAAAGTAGAAATAGTAGTGAAACCGAGAATCCAGGCTAAGAACTAGCACGAACGGCAGCGATTTCGCTCTAAGAGAAAATTCTAATGATCTCGGCGTAACTCAAAAATACAAGCATTTGTGGGTTCAATGTGAAATTTGTTATGGATTAAATTATAAGAAATTTTAAATCCAAAATGAATATTGTGAACAATGTGGATATCATTTGAAAATGAGTAGTTCAGATAGAATTGAACTTTCGATTGACCAGGCACTTGGGATCCTATGGATGAGGAGATCTCTCTGGATCCATTGACTTTCATTCAGAGGAGAACCTTATAAAGATCGTATGATTCTTATCAAAAAAAGACAGGATTAACCGAGGCCATTCAAACCGGCATAGGTCAACTAAACGGCATTCCCGTAGCAATTGGGTTATGGATTTCAGTTTATGGGGGTAGTATGGATCGTAGTAGGCGAGAAAATTACTCGTTTAATCGAGTATGCTACCAATCAATTTTACCTCTTATTCTAGTGTGCTTCCGGAGCACGCATGCAAGGAAGTTTAGCTTGATGCAAATGGCTAAATTTCTTCCGCTTTAATGATTATCAATCGAATAAAAAGTTAGTTTATGTATCAATCCTTACATCTCCTACGACTGGTGGGGTGACAGCTAGTTTGGTATGTTGGGATATCATTATTGCTGAACCCAACGCCTACATTGCATTGCAGGTAAAGAGTAATTGAACAAACATTGAATAAACAGTACCTGAAGGTTCACAAGCGGCTGAATTTTATTCCATAAGGGCTTATTCGATCCAATCGTACCACGTAATCTGTTAAAGGGCGTTCTGAGTGAGTTATTTCAGCTCCACGCTTTCTTCCTTTGAATCATAACTTAAGTAGAACCTTAACTTAAGTTAATAGTTAATTAAATTGAATTCCTTAAATTAATTTTCTGGCGAATAACTATTTAGAATAAGTATTATTAAGTATTTATTATCGGAATCAAAGGAAAAATCCGAAGAATGGATTTTTTTTGGTGACATAAGAGGAAATTATGGAAAGAATCATACAGATAATTTTTTTTTTACCGATATCCCTGATCCTAATTAGGAAACCTCTATGAACAAGATAAAAGAGCTAATTCTTTTCCGCGAAATTCAATTGGGCAGGTAGTAAATTAAATAATAAATAAAACGAATTTCATGTTCTTTTCTTCCTTTCGTATTATATTATAACTATAAACTATAACGAATTTTGGAATAATTTATAAGGGGAAGAAATTCTTTATTAAATTCAAATTATAAGACAAGAAAAAGATAATAGAAGAATAACAAACAAGTGGATTATCATACATGTATTCATGTAGAAAAATGAATAAGTCCATTTAGTTAGTTCTATATTCCTTGCACTTTCTTATATATACTCACTTAGATATACTTAGTATAATTATATAGGAATTCTAATAATTTTAAGAGATCCTTCTATTTAAGTATTTAAGATATCTTTCTAACAATATAATATAGCGATAATAGGTAAAAAGATTAATATAACAATAAATAAATAACAGGTACAAATATTAAATCGAGGTGCCCATTCTATGACAATTCTCAACAGCTTACCCTCTATTTTTGTGCCTTTAGTGGCTTAGTATTTCCGGCAATTGCAATGGCTTCTTATCTCTTCATGTTCAAAAAAACAAGATTTTTAGATCTGATGGGGCAAATTTCATCTATTTTTTTTTTCAAGACTTAGACTTGGATCATAACACAGATATCTATTCAGTATAAGGTATAACTTGTGGCTTCTTTCAAACAGAAAAGAAAGGGCAGGCGTAAACGTAAATATGATATATGAGTAAACGAGCTATTTGTTGAAAATAAGTCGCGATTGGGGCGGATGCCTGAAATAAATGCAAAGCCCATGTAGCTATATATGTGTAGTATGTGTATAGGGATCATATGAGGGGGCTCCTATTATTTTACTTTTAGATCTAACGAATTGCTTCGAAAGATTCACATCAGAATAGTGCAAGTTGATGAAAGTTCCTTCGGAAACAAAAAAACGTAAAGTAAAATTCATTTTGGCCGGTCTCCCACTTCCAATAAAATGCAACTAGATCTAGTATGAGTTGGCGATCAGAACATATATGGATAGAACTTATAGCGGGGTCTCGAAAAATAAGTAATTTCTGCTGGGCCATTATACTTTTTTTAGGTTCATTGGGGTTTTTATTGATTGGAATTTCCAGTTATCTTGACAGAAATTTGATATCTTTATTCCCGTCTCAGCAAATCATTTTTTTTCCACAAGGGCTCGTGATGTCTTTCTATGGGCTCGCCGGTCTGTTTATTAGCTCTTATTTGTGGTGCACAATTTCGTGGAATGTAGGTAGTGGTTATGATCGATTCGATAGAAAAGAAGGAATAGTGTGTATTTTTCGTTGGGGATTTCCAGGAAAAAATCGTCGCATCTTACTACGACTCTTTATGAAAGATATTCAGTCTATCAGAATAGAAGTTAAAGAGGGTTTTTATGCTCGGCGTGTCCTTTATATGGAAATCAGAGGCCAGGGGGCCATTCCTTTGACTCGTACTGATGAGAATTTGACTCCACGAGAAATTGAGCAAAAAGCAGCGGAATTGGCCTATTTTTTGCGTGTACCAATTGAAGGATTTTGAAATAAACCGAAGCACTTTTCTTAGCAGGAGGTAAAAAACCAAAAAATCCTCTTTTTTTTTTTCTATAACATAACTAAAATTTATTCAATTTATTCATAATACTGATGAACCAAAGAAGACGTATATTATATATACGGAAAACAGAAAAATTAGAAAACGGAACTTTTTTTTATGCGTATGTAAATTCACAAAATTCAAGGACTAACCACTGACTCACAAATAAAAAAGAGGGAATAGATTCGCGGGTTCGAAGCTTTCTATTCTAAATTCTAATATCTAATATTAAAATAGAACTTATGCTTGATAGAAATATTAGATCGTATAGAGTTGACGAATGAAGCGGATTCATTAAAAATTCACAGACGAAAAAATGGAAAAAAAAGCATTCATTCCCCTTCTATATCTTACGTCTATAGTATTTTTGCCCTGGTGGGTCTCTTTTTCATTTAATAAAAGTCTGGGATCTTGGATTATTAATTGGTGGAATACTAGTAAATCCGAAACTTTTTTAAATGATATTCAAGAAAAGAGTATTCTAGAAAAATTAATAGAATTTGAGGAACTCTTCCTGTTGGACGAAATGATAAAGGAATACCCCGAAACACATCTACAAAAGTTTCGTATCGGAATCCACAAAGAAACGATCCAATTGATCAAGATGCACAACGCAGATCGTATAGATACGATTTTGCACTTCTCGACAAATATAATCTGTTTCATTATTCTAAGTGGTTATTCTTTTTTAGTTAATGAAGAACTTTTTATTCTTAATTCTTGGGTTCAAGAATTCATATATAACTTAAGTGACACGATAAAAGCCCTTTCTATTCTTTTATTAACCGACTTATGTATAGGATTCCATTCACCCCACGGTTGGGAACTAATGATTAGCTCTTTCTACAAGGATTTTGGATTTGCTCATAATGATCAAATTATATCTGGACTTGTTTCCACCTTTCCAGTAATTTTCGATACAATTTTTAAATATTGGATCTTCCGTTATTTAAATCGTGTATCTCCGTCACTTGTAGTGATTTATCATTCAATGAATGACTGAAAAATGATCCACCGATCCAATTAGAATTTTGTTATTTTGTCCATAAGTAAAATAAAATATTCAAAATCTTAATCTTACTTTTTTTTATACACTTATTTTTTCTATACATCCAAGAGATTCGGATTCCTCCTATATTTTAGTAAAAATTTTTCAGTAACTAGCAGCATCGTGGATAGGGAACTATCCTAGCGACCTACCCAATTTTATTGTAGAAATTTTCTGGATCAACGACTGGACCATGCAAACTAGAAAGACCCTCTCTTGGATAAAGGAAGAGATTACTCGCTCCATTTCCGTATCGCTCATGATATATATAATAACTGGGGCATACATTTCAAATGCATATCCCATTTTTGCACAGCAGGGTTATGAAAATCCGCGCGAAGCAACTGGTCGTATTGTATGCGCTAATTGTCATTTAGCTAATAAGCCCGTGGGTATTGAGGTTCCACAAGCGGTACTTCCTGATACTGTATTTGAAGCAGTTGTTCGAATTCCTTATGATATGCAACTAAAACAAGTTCTTGCTAATGGTAAAAAGGGAGCTTTGAATGTGGGGGCTGTTCTTATTTTACCCGAGGGGTTTGAATTAGCTCCTCCTGATCGTATTTCGCCAGAGATGAAAGAAAAGATAGGTAATCTCTCTTTTCAGAGTTATCGCCCCGCTAAAAAAAATATTCTTGTGATAGGTCCCGTTCCTGGTCAAAAATATAGTGAAATCACCTTTCCTATTCTTTCTCCGGACCCTGCTGCTAAGAAGGATACTCACTTCTTAAAATATCCCATATACGTAGGCGGGAACAGGGGAAGGGGTCAGATTTATCCCGACGGGAGCAAGAGTAACAATACGGTTTATAATGCTACAGCAGCGGGTATAGTAAGCAAAATCATACGAAAAGAAAAAGGGGGGTACGAAATAACTATAACAGATGCGCCAGAGGGGCGTCAAGTGATTGATAGTATCCCCCCAGGACCAGAACTTCTTGTTTCAGAAGGCGAATCCATCAAACTCGATCAACCATTAACAAGTAATCCTAATGTGGGCGGATTTGGTCAGGGAGACGCAGAAATAGTACTTCAAGACCCATTACGTGTCCAAGGCCTTTTGTTCTTCTTGGCATCCGTTATTTTGGCACAAATCTTTTTGGTTCTTAAAAAGAAACAGTTTGAGAAGGTTCAATTGTCCGAAATGAATTTCTAGATTGCGAATTTATCAACATCAAGTTCTTATCTTTTCTTAATTTCTTAAAAAGAAGAAAATTTTTGTTGGAAATTCTGTATGATAAAAAAAATTGCGAAAAGACTTTTGTTTTGCTTTTGTTTATATTTTTTTTTTATACCGAATTAGGGGAATTACTTGTACCACATTTCTATATTTAGTATGTATATTGGTAAGAAGACTATTTGACTTTATCCCCTCTTTGCCAATCTAAATTGGAGTGGTGCGATTATGTCACTATTCACAGATTTAGCTGTGATACAATGTATCCATAGCTTTTTTCTATTCTAATAGAATCAAATTCGACTAAATACTGATACTAAGCATAAGATAACTAAGCGGAAAAGAAAAGGTTAAATGAGGGAAACAAAATATTATAGGGGATATTCTTCTATTTGTCTTTTTATTCTTCGACACAAGCAAAGGAATTTTCCACCCCCCCCTTTACTTGTGTCGAAATAATAATGATTCTTAATACCATTCATCAAAGATTCCTATTCTTCAAAGAAAGGAAAATTTTTTGAGCAAATAGAACTTCATATCGGATCGACAGAAAACAAAAAAAAAATAGAAATATATAATATATATATATATTATATGTGATCCAGGAAAATAAAATTTAGCAATTCCTTCTTTCTTCTAACAGTATTGATAGATAAGATACTATCGAGGAAAAAATATTCTGAATCAATCAATGAAGTTACTTTTTTACAAGCACCACCCAGAAAAAAGTGTAATGGAATTTTTTGAAATATTAAAAATATCAGAAGAATGTAATTCATAAAATGGAATTCATTTTGTCATTTATACGAATAAAGTATTATGATTATTAAGAACTCAGCAGCGCCCCCTTTTTTCTGTCTGATTCGACGGGGATGCCGTTGAGTTCTTACGCTTTCATGTCTACAACTCAGTTCATCCTATTACTACAGGGATGAACCCAAGCCGGAATAGGAGCCATAAAAGAAAATACCTATTAAACCGATCACAGTAATACCAGTTACAGTACCTATTATCCAAAGAGGAATCCTTCCAGTAGTATCGGCCATTTATCCCACTTCCCTCCACATTTAATCAAGTGGTCCTGCTAGAGACATGAACAGTCATAGATAATTATGTGATGATATCCTTCCGACGAGATAAGAGAATTTCTGCTCTTATTTATTATTCTAATACTCTCTTTTCCTTTTTTTATTTTTTATTTAAATATTAATTAAAGAATATTAATTAAAGAAATAATTAGAAAATAAAACAGCAAGTACAAAAATGAGTAATAACCCCCAGTAAAGACTGGTACGATTCAATTCAACGTTTTGTTCGTTCGGGTTTGATTGTGTCATAGCTTTATAATTAATATTAATTCAGATTAGGTTTATCGTTGGATGAACTGCATTGCTGATATTGACCCCAAAAAAGAAACGGTAGGTACAGCTAGTCCGTGAACAGCAAGCCATCGCACTGTAAAAATTGGATAGGTTCGATCTATAGTCATTGGGCCCTCCTAACCTAAAAAGATCTACTAAATTCATCAAGTTGTTCCAAAGGATCAAAACGGCCAGTTATTAAGGGAATTCCTTGTCGGCTCTCTGTAAAATATTCATTTGGACGAGGGCTTCCAAATACATCATAAGCTAAACCTGTGCTGACGAATAACCAACCTGCAATGAATAGGGAAGGTATAGTAATGCTATGAATGACCCAATATCGAATACTGGTAATAATATCAGCAAAAGAACGTTCTCCTGTGCTTCCAGACATGCGAGCTCCACATATTCTTGTACAGTCAAAAGGGGATCGATTCCGTAAAAGACGAGATCAGTAAATGAAAATTCACTGAAATTCAATCTTTGTGAGATCGTCAATATCGTACCGAGGGTTTCTTTAAAGTATACCAAATCAGTATAGCTATCCTTCTTCTGACGCAGCAACGCAACTCCAATCAGTCTCGAAACGAAGTCCTATATAATTTCTTTAGTCTTTTCTTTTTCTTGTCACTGTAGAACCGTGTACCATAGATTAGAGAAAAATGTGAATTTGACGGGTTGTTTTCTAATAATTAATAATAAAAATTCATAAAAGAGATTAGCCTATTCCCCGAATTCACAATTCAATTAGATGCGAAATTTAACTCCCTCCCCTTCGTACTTGTAGAATAAGAGTTTTTTGTTGAAATCTTTTTTTCATTTTAAGGAATTGCTTAGTTGTCCAGAAACAAGTACTGGCAGTAGAGAATATTCGAGAGAACAGCGAAAAAATAATTGTAAGAATCAATATTCTGAATGTGTGTATTCTTGTTCTTGTATTCGATGCAAAAGGTTTTTCTTGATTTTCTTGATACTTAATTAAACTACAAAGAGGTTTTTTTTTTTTATTTTAATATGGAAAGAAAAAAAAAAGTAAAAGATATTATAAAGAAAAATAGAGGGTTACTTTTCGTTCTAAAATCTAAAAAAAAAATGGATTCGATACAAATAAATAACAAATAAATAAATAAACTAAAAGAAGTGATCAACATAGAAATGATTTTCCAATTTTATTCCGTAGTGATTTACATAGTGATTTGATTCAAAGACAGTTTCTTTGAATGAAGTTATACAACACAGTTTTTCTAATATATTATTATTTAAATATTTCAATTTAGTTTGTTCTTTTATTTTTCAAGAGTTGTCTATAATCTATAATGATAATGATTGATAAATGATTAATAAATAAAAAACTTTCAATTGGTATTTTTGCTTATCTTCGTATCTTTAAAAAATTGAATTTAGGAAAGTATTTTACAAATATATGGATAAAAAAAAATAGTTTATTTAGTTCCTTCATGCCCACTCTAACTAGTTATTTTGGTTTTCTGTTAGTAGCTTTAACTATAACTTTAGTTCTATTTATTAGTCTGAGCAAGATACGACTTATTTGAAATTAATTGAATGAACAATTCATAAAAAAAAAAGAATTTTTTTTTTTTTGCAGTATTCCATTTTCTAGTTCCTTACCGTGTCAATTTCCAATTCTTGGTTATTGAGATTTATGGGCAATATGCATTAATATTTAAGGATAGATATTACCTCCTTTTTCCTCTTTTCAAACAAATTGAAATGATTGAAGTTTTTCTATTTGGAATCGTCTTAGGTCTAATTCCTATTACTTTGGCTGGATTATTCGTAACTGCTTATTTACAATACAGACGTGGTGACCAGTTGGATCTTTGATTAATTAATACCCTTTTTTTTTTGACCTCCTCCTTTTTTTAATCCACAGGAGGTCAAATTAAGATTGATGTTCAAGCTTTTTCCTAAAATTTTTGACTTAACAAAACAAGAATGGAATCACGCTCTGTAGGATTTGAACCTACGACATTGGGTTTTGGAGACCCATGTTCTACCGAACTGAACTAAGAGCGCTTTTTTATTACAAAAAAGAAAGCTGTAAGTAAAAAGATTCTTTTTTTTTTGACTCCACTACATCTTGAATGCCTATACTATCTCATATATAAACTATATTATATATAAATATAATAAATAATAATATGATATTAAAGAATATCATATTAATTTATGATTAGGTATGCCTAATTTTAATTGATCTCAATTGATCCCTTGTTATTGTATTGCTCAGAGGCGAAGTAATAAGTAGGGATGACAGGATTTGAACCCGTGACATTTTGTACCCAAAACAAACGCGCTACCAAGCTGCGCTACATCCCTTTCAATTGGTCTACAATGTCATTGTAGAGAATCCCTGTCTTGTTTTCCACATACTTATTTCATTTCATTTTCTCCATTGAGATACATAACTTATCTTGCCATTTCTTCTTTTTTTTTGTCTCATATCATATATCATATAACATATAATACATATAATAATAAACTTATATACATATGAAAAAAAAAATAGGAAACCCGCCTTAAATTTCGTGAATGCCCAGACGGAAAGAGACGTATTTTGTTCTTTTAAGATTTAAGAAAAGAAGAGGAAAATCTTATCTATCAAATTATTGTACATTTCTCAATTTGAATTAAGAATTCCGCGTACAAAACAAATGCGAGTGTCCTTTAATTTAACTACATATATACATCTGATCATATATGTATTGCCGTTATGTATTACAATAAAGAATACAGAAGGAGGATTTTTTATGCGAGATCTAAAAACATATCTATCCGTAGCGCCAGTAATAAGTACTCTATGGTTCGGGTCTTTAGCAGGTCTATTGATAGAGATCAATCGTTTTTTCCCGGATGCTTTGACATTCCCTTTTTTTTCATTCTAGTTATTAACACGGGGGGGTGAAGAAACTTAGAGACACAATTTTATATCTCTGACTACTACCCCCTTTTTTCTAATTCGAATAAGTTAGAAAAGAGAAAGAATAAAAGTGGATTCAACCTCAGCCAAACACGAAACTGGGTTCAAACTTCAAGTAAATTTACTTTAATTAAATCTTTTTAATTAAATCTTTAATTAAATTAAGAGAACAGAAGTGGAAATGCGGTTAGGGCAACAATATCATACAAGAAGTTGAAATAAAATAGAAAGACTGTACTTCTATTCTAATCTAAACTTCTAATCTAAATATACTTCTAATGTAAATATAATTTTTAATCATTGTATTACTTATTTTTACTATTACTCTATTGGCGGCAACAAAATCTTTCATAATTTGATTTCGAGTTAGTAACTTGTATTTTTTCCTTCTTTTCTTCTTCGTTTCGGATAGGAAAATAGAAGAGTTGAGTGAATAAAAACCAAAAGGAGGTTCATGGCCAATGGTAAAGACGTCCGAATAAGGGTTATTTTAGAATGTACCAGTTGTGTTCGAAAGAGTGTTAATAAGAAATCAATAGGCATTTCTAGATATATTACTCAAAAGAATCGACACAATAGGCCTAGTCGATTGGAGTTGAGAAAATTCTGTCCCTATTGTTACAAACATACAATTCACGGGGAGATAAAGAAATAGATGGAATCGATCAACTGCGTGTGACTTTTACAAGGAAGATGAAAAATGACATATTGACATATCATATATTAGCATATCATATGTTAATATATATATTTAAATAGAAATAAGCAAAATCCTATTTCTTAATTCGAAATCATTAGCATTTTTGATCCGATCAAAGGAAATAGGATTCTCGAAAAAAGGAATAAAATAAACAAGCCATGGATAAATCCAAGCGACTTTTTCTTAAGCCCAAGCGATCTCTTCGTAGGCGTCTGCCCCCGATTGGATCGGGGGATCGAATTGATTATAGAAACATGAGTTTAATTAGTCGATTTATTAGTGAACAAGGAAAAATATTATCTAGACGGGTGAATAGATTGACTTTAAAACAACAACGATTAATTACCATTGCTATAAAACAAGCTCGTATTTTATCTTCATTACCCTTTCTTAATAATGAAAGACAATTTGAAAAAAACGAGTTGGTCGCTCGAACTACGGGTCTTAGAACCAGAAAAAAATAAATATTTTTTTATTGAATGTTTTTGTTCAGTTTGACTACTTGATCATATTATGATCATATTTTATCATACTTATTTCTATTCTACCTTCCCGGAATTCATTTTCCAAGTAATTCCATGTCAAAGTCAAACATTCCGAAGGATTCCTTCCAATCTCCTTATTTTATCATGTCATTGGAAATCAGATAAAGGCAATTCCTATTTAATATAGCTAGTTGTGCAAGTATTTTACGATTAAGAAGCAACTGTCTCTTGTACAGATTGTTTATTAATGTACTATAACTATAGGATACTGCATTCTCGCGAATTGCTGCATTTATACGAGTGACCCATAAACACCGAAAATTTCTTTTGTGCCTATCTCTATCCCGATAGGCCGAAAACAAAGCTTTTATTCTTTGTTGAATAATAGTTCGAGTAAGTCTTGAATGAGCCCCACGAAAGCTTGATGTGAATAAACGAATTTTTGTTCTACGCCTCCGAGCTATATATCCTCGTCTAATTCTGGTCATTGAATAAACGAAACTTTGATAAATAACTAATCGATTTCCTTTCTTTCAGTTATTCTTTTTCCCTTTTCTAGAATAACAAAACGGATTCTTCCAATGTATAAAATAATAATTCCAACGGCTTTTGCTACTCTAACCTTCCCAACCACTATTTTTTCTTTTTTTTTTATAAGCATTTCGCCTTGAAATAAGAAATCTTATTGGTACTAGGTATCAAACAAAAATAACAAAAATATAGTAAATAAAAAATAAGTAGTAATTAAGTAGTAAATAGAAATGGATAAATAAATAGTGGGTTCCATCGTTTCTATGGTTATTTCTTAAACGGCGAGGTCCTCTCTATACACCGGAGCCCCTTACTTGATCGAATCAATGCTATTGTTAACTTGTACAGTTTACACTTTTTGGCTCTACCCATGAATTCCCCAGTAGTAGGTCTTTCACAACGAGATCCGTTTTTACAGTAACGGTATTTAATTATGTGGATTAGCTGATTAGCTGACCTTGTTAGTCCGTTCTTGCAAGAGTAGAGGCATCTATTTTCGGCTTTTTAATTTAAATAAGATTTGCCCTGCTTAACAGATAATCATTTGCTACCAATGGGGAATTCTTTCGCATTTTCAATTGAAAATTGAGGTAATTGAATTTGCACCAATAGAAACCATAAATTTGATACACAATAGAAGCATATTCTAGATCTTTTTTTTTTTTTTCATTTTAGATAGTGAAGGGGAGTCTTCCATTCTATCCTATTCATCGGTACTGATCACGGATAGTGGAAAAATTCTTTCTTTTGTCCCAACTCACAATCTGAAATCTGAACGAGTCGCACATACACCCTAGTACATGTCCCTCGGCGCTGAGGGCATCCCCCGAGAGCGGGGGATTTGGTGACATTTCTGATTGGCTGTCTTGTGTTTCTAATAAGTTGTTTAATAGTTGGCATGTTGAATCGTATGCATAATGGGCTGGTTTAGATCGATCCTAACCGGATGATTATGAATTCTTTCTATATTCATATTCTATTTTAATATTTTATTAAATATTAAAATTAATAAAATTCAAATTAATAGAATATGAAACCTCGTTAAGAAACTAAAATCTCAAATCGCGATTTGTGTGAAATTCCTGCTATTTTTTATGCAACTGCTACAAGATCAACAATTCCATGAACTTGGGCTTCTGCTGCTGACATAAAAACATCCCTTTCCATGTCTTCAGATACAACCCATAAGGGTTTGCCTGTTCTTTGTGCATAAACCCTTGTGAGGATTTCGCGCAGTTTCAGTAGTTCTTCCGCTTCCAGGACAAATTCTCCTATTTGTGCTTCATAAAAAGCAGCAAAAGGTTGATGGATCATTACCCTGATGATATAAGATAATAAAGGGTTACTTTATCTCGCATAAGAAGGTCACGAGAAGAGATAAAGAATAAAAAAAAAGATAGAATTGAACAACCGTACAGGCATTGCTTGCGCATTGCATACGGCTCTACAAGAGAATTCACTTTTACCGAAGAAAAATAGAGAGTCTACAAAGCCTAGGTCGGTAAATGATACAATGACCACCCTTTCCTTGGGAGGAATTAAGAAAAACAAAATACTATGGTGGCTCCGTTGCTTTATTTCATCGGTGATTTAGCAATCCCAAAGTTTCTTTTTTTTTTCAAATAAAAAAAAAAAAGAAAAAAGAATATAATCTTTTTTTTTTGTCCTCTTTCATAATTCATAATAATATAAATAGCATTAAGAACCTTATGGTGTGAAAACAAAAAAAAAGTTTGCGACACTGAAATAGGCTCCCGATAAAATCGGAACTACCCCTAATATCTCATACTACTCTTTCAATACATAATCTAATGTTAAAACGAAATAAAAAAAATTTCTTATATTGAATTCGAAATGCCATGCTATTATTACTTAATATTCATATTTCATATGGCGAAGGCATAGTTTTCTTTTTTCTTTCAAATAAAATAAAAACTCATTGGCGCCAAGCGTGAGGGAATGCTAGACGTTTGGTAATTTTTCCTCCGACCAGGATAAAAGATCCCATTGAAGCGGCTAATCCCATGCATACTGTTTGTACATCTGGTCGCACAAATTGCATAGTATCATAAATAGCTATTCCGGGTATTACCCATCCGCCAGGAGAGTTGATAAACAAATACAAATCTTTGATCTCACTTTCTGTACTGAGATATACCATAAGACCGATAAGTTGATTCGAGATCTCACTATCAATATCTTGACCTAAAAAAAGTAATCTTTCTCGATAAAGTCGGTTGATTAGGATCAAATTCTATCCCTTAGGAACCGTACATGCACCTTTTGATGCATACGGTTCATCAAAAATCGCGAAAAAAAGAATCAATATGTAGATCCCATTTAACGAATAACGAAGGGGTTTTTCCTCCATTTTTCAAGAAAGATGGTTTTTTTACCCGTTTACCTATAATAAAAAAAAAAATTCATTAAACTTATCAAACTAACTTCTCATTGATGTATTCTTTTATCGGGATCCAATTCAAATCACGATAACATTCTCTTGTTCCTGAGTGGGCTTCTTTAATTCTTTTAGGTTTGTGCTCTACTCCGAGTAAAGATCTGCCCGATTTGGATTTGCACATATAGGGCAAATGCCCCCAATACCGTGTCTTTTTGCTACAACTTTTTTTTTTTCAATTCATTTCACGCCTTCCACAAAATATTTGACGTATTTATCAAATTATTCGATTGATTATGATTAGTAGTTTTAAATTACTCCTATTTCTAATTTATAAAATTTATAAATAGAATATGATACAAATAGTAATCATGGATATAGTACTAATTGGGTTTTTCTAAGCGGAGCCTGGATACTTCATTTTATTGGTCCAAACAAGCTAACCATAAATTATTCTAATTGATAATATTAATCTGAATACCTCCAAAGCATAGATCTAATTGCACTTTATTGCCACTTCACGCTCTAATTTTTGGATGATTTAATCAATCCTTCTTTGGTGAAACAGAGGATATCTCGATCGGGGTAGAGAACGGGGAAATCCCATAATGACCCAATGTCTCTGACAAGTCGCACTATACGTCAATCCAATTTGAACTATCCTCTCCGGGATTTCGAAAAGGGACTTTTGGAACACCAATAGGCATTAAATGAAATAAAAAAAAATGAAGTACTCTATTTCACTTTGATGTGAAAGCGTAACAATGAATTTATTGTCTTAAATGAATTTATTGTCTTAAATGAATTTATTGTCTTAATAATATTATATGAATTTATTGTCTTAATAATATTATATTGGATATTGGCTTTTATTTTATTTGTTATTTGCGCAGATTCGATAAGTTCATAACATAAAAAAAAAAAGAAGACAAAATGAATAAAGTAAAATTCTTACGAATAGGCTTTTTGAATGATGAACAAATCCGTATGCATTCGCTCATCTAAAATGGAGTCAACCTCCCATTGCGTATTGGTACTTATCTGGTATAGAATAGATCTGCTTCTCTTTGTTCCTACAAACAGAATTGTGACATTCTGACTAAAATACTAAAAAAAAAAAAAATGGAATCCTTTCTCCGAGATAATCCACTGAAAAAGGGAGGTCCATAACATAGTTTTTTCCAGTGCAATAAAGTTACATAGTGTCTATCTTTCGTTGATAAGGGGTATTCCATGGGTTTGCCTTGGTATCGTGTTCATACCGTCGTATTGAATGATCCCGGTCGTTTGCTGGCTGTCCATATAATGCATACAGCTTTGGTTGCTGGTTGGGCCGGCTCGATGGCTCTATATGAATTAGCAGTTTTTGATCCTTCTGACCCCGTTCTCGATCCAATGTGGAGACAAGGTATGTTCGTTATACCCTTCATGACTCGTTTAGGAATAACCAATTCATGGGGTGGTTGGAGTATTACAGGAGGAACTATAACGAATCCGGGTATTTGGAGTTATGAAGGTGTGGCTGGGGCGCATATTGTGTTTTCTGGCTTGTGCTTCTTGGCAGCTATCTGGCATTGGGTGTATTGGGATCTAGAAATCTTTTGTGATGAACGTACAGGAAAACCTTCTTTAGATTTGCCCAAGATCTTTGGAATTCATTTATTTCTCTCAGGAGTGGCTTGTTTTGGGTTTGGTGCTTTTCATGTAACAGGATTGTATGGTCCTGGAATATGGGTGTCTGATCCTTATGGGCTAACCGGAAAAGTACAATCTGTAAATCCAGCGTGGGGTGTGGAAGGTTTTGATCCTTTTGTTCCGGGAGGAATAGCCTCTCATCATATTGCAGCAGGGACATTGGGCATATTGGCGGGCCTATTCCATCTTAGTGTCCGCCCGCCCCAACGTCTATACAAAGGATTACGTATGGGAAATATTGAAACCGTGCTTTCCAGTAGTATCGCTGCTGTCTTTTTTGCAGCTTTTGTTGTTGCTGGAACTATGTGGTATGGTTCAGCAACTACCCCCATTGAATTATTTGGTCCCACTCGTTATCAATGGGATCAAGGATACTTCCAGCAAGAAATATATCGAAGAGTTGGTACTGGGCTGGCTGAAAATCAAAGCTTATCCGAAGCTTGGTCTAAAATTCCTGAAAAATTAGCTTTTTATGATTACATCGGAAATAATCCGGCAAAGGGTGGATTGTTCAGAGCAGGTTCAATGGATAACGGGGATGGAATAGCTATTGGGTGGTTAGGACATCCTCTATTTAGAGATAAAGAAGGGCGTGAGCTTTTTGTACGTCGTATGCCTACTTTTTTTGAAACATTTCCGGTTGTTTTGGTAGACGGAGACGGAATTGTTAGAGCCGATGTTCCTTTTCGAAGGGCAGAATCGAAGTATAGTGTTGAACAAGTAGGTGTAACTGTTGAGTTCTATGGTGGTGAACTAAATGGAGTCAGTTATAGTGATCCTGCTACTGTGAAAAAATATGCTAGACGCGCACAATTGGGTGAAATTTTTGAATTAGATCGTGCTACTTTGAAATCCGATGGTGTTTTTCGTAGTAGTCCAAGGGGTTGGTTTACTTTTGGACATGCTTCGTTTGCCCTGCTCTTCTTCTTCGGACACATTTGGCATGGCTCTCGAACCTTGTTTAGAGATGTTTTTGCTGGTATTGATCCAGATTTAGACGCTCAGGTGGAATTTGGAGCATTCCAAAAACTTGGAGATCCAACTACAAGAAGACAAGTAGTTTGATACAACATTAATCTCTGATTTTTCGTCTCTATTTTCTTTTTGTAATTTGACATAGGGTACTGGGGACATCTTGATTTGAATCGCCGCCTTTTCTTTGTCTTGACTCTTGCTCTTTTTTTATCCGGGAACGCTCTAAATAAACAGATATGGAAGCTATAATTGTAAACCACGATTGAATCTATGGAAGCATTAGTTTATACATTCCTCTTAGTATCGACTCTAGGAATAATTTTTTTCGCTATCTTTTTTCGAGAACCGCCTAAAGTTCCAACTAAAAAGGTGAAATGATTTTTCATTATCTTAATTGAAGTAATGAGCCTCCCAATCTTGGGGGGCTCATTACTTCAACTAGTCCCCGTGTTCCTCGAATGGATCTCTTAGTTGTTGAGAGGGTTGCCCAAAAGCAGTATATAAGGCATACCCAGTAAAACTTACAAGTAAACCAGATATAGAGATGGCGACTAGGGTTGCTGTTTCCATTATTATATAATAATAAAAAAAATAATAATTTCCAGACCACAATGGATCTATGATAAGATCATTTATTTACAACGGAATGGTATACAAAGTCAACAGATCTCAGTTAATACAAAAAAGGATTTATGGCTACACAAAGCGTTGAGGGGAGTTCTAGATCTGGTCCAAGACGAACTATTGTAGGGGATTTATTGAAACCATTGAATTCGGAATATGGTAAAGTAGCTCCGGGGTGGGGAACTACTCCTTTGATGGGTGTCGCAATGGCTCTATTTGCGGTATTCCTATCTATTATTTTGGAGATTTATAATTCTTCCGTTTTACTGGATGGAATTTCAATGAATTAGATTTACAAGAATCACTAAATTCTAGCTTTTCAATACAAAGTGAAGCATTTTGGTCTCGTTTTTTTAGCCCATTTTATGCTATTCTATTTTGGTAGTTCGATCGTGGAATTTCTTTCTTTCTGTATTTCTGGAATATGAGTGTGCGACTTGTTATAATGGATCCTATTGATAATACAGAAAATGGGTCTGTCATCTTATCTTGATAGAGATGGTTTTTGACTTCGTCAGATATTTATTCTAATATCTGGAGCACGGAATATATGAAATAGATTACGAAATATTAGAGCTATGATTCATACTTAACTTAATATTCAAATCCCGCGACCGGACTCCAAAAAATTTCAAAGAGTTAGAAACTCTAAATTGAAAGATTTTTCTTCCTTCTAGCTCTTTGTCTATGTTTATTTTGATCAAAGGATAAACCTTTCTTTGGATTTTTAGTCATTATATTTATCAAAGTGATGATACAAGAGTTTACTCAGGGAATCCTGTACTTAGTTAGTTTGAAGGTTTTATTGAATCATCATGGTTCTAGTATGAATCTGAGGTTTTCAATTTTATAGGATCTTAACAAGAAAATTCCTTCAATCAATAATAAAGAAAACCCAGTAAAGCTGTATTTTATATAAAAATACTAAATTCAAGGAAAAAAATAGGTAAATAGAAGATTCAAGAGGC